>ML803647.1:247518-269606 GCA_009831015.1 Picea engelmannii
GAATTCTGATTATTATTTAATATATTATTCATTTGATCAATCCCCATTGTAGATTGATCATGTCGGCTATTGTAAAGGACCAAATCCCCTTTTGCGGATTGGTCAAAATGTAATTGTAATAGGCAGAATAAGAAGTCAGCCCCAGAATATATTAAAGGTGGTTATAACCACCCAGATTGAGAAGTCGACCCTGCCAGTGAAGAGACACTTCCATGCATGCCAGACTTGTATAAATAAGGAGGCTAGCACCTAACTTAGATACACTCACTTGTTCATTTGAGAGACAAATTTTGGAGCTGCAGCTAGAGAAGAGAGAGAGAGAGAGAGAGAGAGAGAGAGAGAGAGAGAGAGAGGTGCACCTTTGGGAGAGGACTTTCTGTACTTGTTTGAGTTATCTCTTGGCATTGTATTGGCTATCTATAATAAGGAAGTTTTGTTGGGTTTTCTACCCCATGAGGGTTTCCCAGGATAAATGATGTGTCTCTTGTGATTGTGTATTTCTCAGTGATCCTATCTTATGCTATTGTTATCTATTGAAATGAAAAGAACTCTAATAATAGATTAAACATTAACATGGTATCAAAGCTAAGCTGAAGAGAGCATCTTTCACAAGAGAAAATGAAAAATGTCACTGTTGTTGTACATGCAAATTAGGGCCTTTTGTTGGTGAGGTATTTCAGCCCTAAAACCATATAGAAAAGTGTGCCCTCCCCCAAGGATCACTTTGGCACCTTCAATGCACCTTTTCAGTGGCTAGATCTCCCGTAAAGTGAAACCCTAGTTTCACAAAGTATGAGAAGTACCAGAGAACCAGAAGTACCAGAGTACCAGAGGTACCCGAAAACCAGAAGCACCAGTCCAGAAATCCACAGATCAAGTTTGGAGGGGTAAAAGTTGGATTTTCTCAGATTCAAGCACACCAAGCTACTCGCCTCAGCCAAGCACACCTCCTGGTAAGTTCATAATTTGATTTTGAACACTTTCAATTTTTGGACATTTTCCCAGCTTCAGGTAGAAGATGTCTGCAAGCGTTATGCTTGTTGACAAACTAGAAGGTGTGGAAAACTTTCATGCCTAGAATTATAGGATTGGTCTCTTTCTTGAAGAGAATGACCTAGCAAGATTCGTCAAAGAAGAAGTGTGGGAGCCCGATGACGCTGCAGGGAAAGCAAAGCACCAAAAGGACACGATCAGGGCCAAAATAATCATTGCAGATTCAATCAAAGATCACTTGATTCCTTATGTGTCATCAAAGAAGACTCTCAAAGAAATGTTTGATGCCCTAAACAGACTCTATGAAGGAAAAAACATAAACAGGAAGATGAATCTTAGAATGCAGCTCAAGAATACAAGAATGCAGAAAGGAGAATCAATCCAAGAATACTTCTCCAGAATATCCCAATTCAAAGAACAACTAGAATCAATTGGAGATACTATAGATGAAGACGAACTTATAATGATGGCCCTAAATGGTCTCACAAGACCTTGGGATGCATTCATCCAAACAATTTGTGCTAGAATGGAGAAACTAAAGTTTGACAGTCTATGGGAAGAATGCATCCAAGAAGAAACAAGAGTAGCTAACCGAGAGGGTTTACTAGCAAGAGATAAAGATCAAGCCCTAGCTACTCACATTTAATGAGGAAGAAAGAAGTGTTACTTCCAGAAAGAGACTTTCAAAGAGTCTCAACCCCAAAACAAATTTAGTCATAAATTATCTCATCCAAGGAGATTCCAGAAGAAAGGACAACGAAAGGAAAGAGATTACTCATCTGTACAATGATACCATTGTGACAAGATGGGACACATTGAGAAATTTTGTCCAACTAGACAAAAATAATATAAGAGGAAACAAAAGAGGCACCATGCCCATGCAGTTGAAGATGAAGAGCCACCCGCACAAAGATATATTCTCTCTTACATTTCAGAAAAGAAGTTTTCTCAGAAAGTGACACTTGGAGATAATTACCAATATCCCATCAAGGGAGTGGGAGAATCAAACTACAAACTTAATTCAGGGAATTCAATGAAGATGAAGGATGTACTCTATGTACCAGGTTTGACAAAGAACCTACTCTCCATTTCAACTTTAGAGAAGAAATGCTTCAGAGTTGCCTTCATAGATGGATACGTTCTTATGTGGGCTAAAAGAGAAACCATGAAAGAAGCAATCATCATTGGAAAAGAAGAAGGTGGCTTGTATAAGCTAAAGGGTCACTCAGAAGTTGTCATGACCCACACCATTGAGAATCCATGTGAACTTTGGCATAGAATATTATCTCACATAAACTACAAGGCGCTACCATACATATGCAAAGTTGTCACAGGTCTACCAGAACTCAAGGTTGACCATGAAGGCGTGTGCAATGGATGTGCATAAGGGAAGAACATCAAGAACCCTTTTTCGAAGAGAGACAAAAAACAAGAAGGAGTCCTAGAACTCATTCATTCATATGTGTGTGGCCCAATGCCATAATCCTCCATTAATGGGTATGTATACTATGTATCATTTATTGATGATTATTCTCGTAAGACCTGGTTGTATTTCTTGAAATCTAAAGATGAAGTGTTCAACAAATTCAAAAAATTCAAAGCCTTGATAGAGAATCTTTCTGAAAGAAAGATCAAGATACTCAGGTCAGATAATGGAGGAGAATACACCTCAAAATATTTTGTGAACTTCTGCAAAGATGTTGGGATCAAGAGGGAACTCACTGCTCCCTATAATCCTCAACAAAACGATGTAGCTGAAAGGAAGAATAGAACGATAATGGAAGTTGTGAAGACCATGATCCACGATCAAGATCTTCCTATGTGCTTATGGGCATAAAAAAATTTGACAACTGTATATGTGCAAAACTGACTGTCCCATAGTGCACTTGGGTTCAAGACCCCGAAAGGGATGTTCACCGAAAAGAAGCCAGAGGTAAGCCATCTAAAAATATTTGGCTGCCCAGTATTTATACATATACCGAAAGAGAAGAGAAACAAGCTGGAAGCCTCAGGAAAGAGGGGAATATTTGTGGGATACTGTGAGGTCTCCAAGGCCTTCAGGATCTATATACCAGGTCACCGTCACATTGAGATCAACACGGATGTGACCTTTGATGAAGATGCAATGCTCAAGAAATTGAGAAGATGCCAGATTTAAGAAGTATATGAAGAGGAACCCGTAATCCCCAGAATTGCAGATTCAGTGAGGGAGGTTCCCAGAGCTGCTAAACCAATGAGGGAATTCGTAACTTCCCCTAATGAGGAAATTCGAGATAAGCTTGGTATAGTCCGAAAGGACCTTCCTCGAAAGGGGGAGTAGCTATTATGATGTGACTAGTATTATGCTTCCAGCTTGAGAGTTGTGACGTAAAGCTAGTCTAGTATCTTGCTTCCATCTTGAGTGTTGTGATGTAAAGCAAGACATTGAGATGAGACTAGTATTATGCTTCCAGCTTGAGAGTTGTGACATAAATCCAGTCTAGTATCTTTCTTCCAGCTTGAGTGTTGTGACGTAAATCAAGACGTTGAGATGAGACTAGTACTGTGCTTCCGGCTTGAGAGCTGTGACGTAAAGCCAATCCAGTATCTTGCTTCCAGCTTGAGTGTTGTGACGTAAAGCAAGATGTTGAGATGAGACTAGTATTGTGCTTCCAACTTCAGAGCTGTGATGTAAAGCCAGTCTAGTATCTTGCTTCCAGCTTGATTGCTATGACATAAAGCAAGACGATGAGATGAAACTAGAACTGTGCTTCCAGCTTGATAGTTGTGACGTAAAACCAGTCTAGTATCTTGCTTCCAGCTTAATTGTTGTGATGTAAAGAAAAGACGAGTATCTTGCTTCCAGCTTGATTGTTGTGACGTAAAGAAAGATGAGTATTGTGCTTCCAGCTTGACAGTTGTGACGTAAATCCAATCCAGTATTAATATGATGAGCCAGCCTCGTGCTGTGATGATGATGTATTAGTTTTATACTAATTCATATTGATGCAGATGATGATTGCATTCCTTTGAGAATGATGATGTTGCCGATGAAGAAAACTTCCGATAATTTATATATACGCCAGTCAGTGTTCCAAGACGATATTGATGATGTTGTTGATGATGCAGTCCTCTCTCTCGCCTGATGTTGTTGAAGAATACCCTTCTTGTTAAGGGGGAGTGTTGAAATAATGTAACTGCAAAGTGTATTCTGATTATTATTTGATATATTATTCATTGGATCAATCCCCATTGCGGATTGATCATGTCGGCTATTGTAAAGGACCAAATCCCCTTTTGTGGATTGGTCAAAATGTAATTGTAATAGGCATAATAAGAAGTTAGCCCCAAAATATATCAAAGAGGCCCCATAATATGTTAAAGGTGGCTATAACCACCCAGATTGAGAAGTCGGCCCTGCCAGTGAAGAGACACTTCCACACGTGCCAAACTTGTATAAATAAGGAGGCTAGCGCCTCACGTAGATACACTCACTTGTTCATTTGAGAAACAAGTTTCAGAGATGCACTTGGAGAGAGAGAGAGAGAGAGAGGTGCATCTTTGGGAGAGGACTTTCTGTACTTTTTTGAGTTATCTCTTAGCATTGTATTGGCTATCTATAATAAGGAAGTTTTGCTGGGTTTTCTGCCCCATGAAGGTTTCCCAAGATAAATGATGTGTCTCTTGTGATTGTGTATTTCTCAGTGATCCTATCTTATGCTATTGTTATCTATTGAAATGCAAAGAACTCTAATAATAGCTTAAACATTAACACACTCCACGCTGAGGGAATGCCCTTGGCTTGCCAAATAAAACACTTCTTTTTCTTTTTATTTCAAAAATGATGCAAAATCTTTTACAAACATCTTCATAATTTGTTAACTTAAAAAATAAAAATAAAAATCATACCCTTTTTTAAGTCATAAAAAAAGGGAGAATCAATTTTCTCAAAATATAATATACCACAATTAAATATTATAATAAATCGATTATCATCATCATTAATAAAAATTACTATACAAATACTTATACATTGATCTCGTTAAATTTGAGGGTTTTTCAATAAAAATATCTAAACTTAAAATTTGACATGTTGAGTATGCACTTTACGAATTAACCTCGCATCTTTCCCAAACAAGTGTTGTGTGGTAGCTTAGTCCCTGCCAAGTAGATTTGTAAATGGAGATGATAGTTGGAACCTTATAATTATTGATGATGATGATTATTGGAAGATGGGGAGAGACGAGGAATATTGTTAAAAAAACAAAAATTAACAGTATGGTAAGTAAAGGGTAATTAGAATAGATCTTTAACAATAAGCAAATGAAAGTTGAAATATGTAAAATTAAATGACAAAAAAATATATATATTAAAAAGTTATGTTCAATTGTTTTTTAGAAATGAATTGATAAAAAAATTGTAAATATTAAAACCTATGTTGAAATTACATTGAATACTAATTTAAGATATAACTTATATCTTAATTTACAGTTATTGAAAAAGAATCTACCCAAAAATACATGGCAAGAACAAAGTAATTAATATGAAATAGAATCTTCCCATAAAGTAATATGAAACGTAACATGTGAAGAAGATATCTGATAATATAATCTAGCGTAAATCGCAGTTTAATGCGTTTTAATGGGAGATGTCCTCGAGGTTTTCGCTTATTAATTCCAATCCTTTCGAACCTGTGTGGTGAGTTGTCACTAATCAAAGCATAATTAATGTGCATTGGGAAGGGTGCGAAGGTGGCGGGGATGGAAGGGAGCGATAAATGCTTTGAAACTTTTTGTGAACCCGGGTAGAGTGAAGCTTGCGAGTTCGAGGAGTGCGGGGTGGAATTGTAGATCACAGAAGTTTTGGGTGCAAGTTGTATATCACAAAACACGAGGAATGAGAGTTCGATAGCGCCAACTCGGGAACCCGCAGCCATAAATTTGGCTAAGTATGGAAAGGAATGACGGTCGGTCAGACTCTCGTAAATTACGGTTTAATGTGTATTAATGGGAGATGTCCTCGAGGTTTTCGCTTATTAATGCCAATTTTTTCGAACATGTGTGTTGAGTTGTCACTAGTAAAAGAATAATCAATGTGCATTGGGAAGGGCGTGAAGGTGGTGGGGATGGAAGAATGCGATAAATGATTTGAAACTTTTGTGAACCCGGGTAGAGTGAAGCTTGTGAGCTCGAGGAATTGTAGATCACAGAAGTTTTGAGTGCAATATGTAGATCATGAAATTGTAGATCACGGAAGTTTTGGGTGCAATATGTATATCACGGAACACGGGGAATGAGAGGTCGATAGCGCCAACTCGAGAATCGGCGGCCATAAAATTGGCTAAGTATGGAATTGTAGATCACAGAAGTTTTGGGTGCAAGATGTATATCACGGAACTCGGGGAATGAGAGGTCAATAGCGCCAACCCGAGAATCAACGGCCATAAAATTGGCTAAGTATGGAATTGTAGATCACGAAAGTTTTGGGTGCAAGATGTATATCACGAAACATGGGGAATGAGATTTTGATAGTGCCAACTCGGGAACCGACGACCATGAAATTGGCTAAGTATGGAAAGCAATGGCGGTTGGTCGAACTCCCGTAAATCACAGTTTAATGTGGTTTTCTCTTATTAATGCCAATCTTTTCGAACTTGTGTGTTGAGTTGTCACTAATAAAAGCATAATTAATGTGCATTGGGAAGGGTGTGAAGGTGGTGGGGATGAAAGGGAGCGATAGATGCTTTGAAACTTTTGTGAACCCGGGTAGAGTGAAGCTTGCGAGTTCGAGGAGTCTGGGGTGGAATTGTAGACCACAAAATTTTTGGGTGCAAGATGTATATCACGGAACACGAGGCATGAGAGTTCGATAGCATCAATCCCGAAAGTCACGGCCATAAAATTGGCCAAGTATGGAAAGGAACGACGATCTATAGGACTCGTGATGTGAGAATATAGATAGAGATGAGGATCTGTCAGTCCACCAGCCGAGAACCCATGATCATAGAAATGTGACTAAGTATAGAACCAAAAAGGGATAATAGAGGGGAAGAAGAAAAAAGAAAAGGGGGTAAGTATGTCACACAACAACATCTATTGTTCGTTTATTAATGCAAATATTTTCGAACCTGTGTGGTGAGTTTTCACTAGTAAAAGCATAATGAATGTGCATTGGGAAGGGCGTGAATGTGGCGGGGATGGAAGGGAGCAATAAATGGTTTGAAACTTTTGTGAACCTGGGTATAGTGAATCTTGTGAGTTCTAGGAGTCTGAGGTCGAATTGTAAATCACAAAAGTTTTGGGTGCAATATGTATATCACATAACACATGGCATAAGAATTTGATAGTGCTAACTCGGGACCTCGCGGTCAGATAATTGGCTAAGTATTGAAAGGGACGACGATCGATCGGGCTCATGATGTGAAAATATAGATGGAGATGAGGATCTGTCAGTCCACTAACCCGGGAACCCTCAATCATAGAAATGCGACTAAGTCAGGTTCAAGTTTAAAGAGAATTTGTTTATATTTATTTCAATAGTATTCATATTAATTTATGTTAATAGATTATTTGTGCTCCAATTGTAAACCATGTTCCAATTTGAAGGGTGTTTTTGGCTTGAAAATTTTGGAGCTCGAGAAAGTCGGGTTCAAGTTTAAAGATACTTTGTTTATATTTATTTCAATTGTATTCATATTAATGTATCTTAATAGATTATTTGTGGTCAAAATGTAAACCATGTTCCAATTTGAAGGGTGTTTACGGCTCAAAAATTTTGCTCAAACCCATAAGCAATAGACAAAAAAATATATGACTTCACATTTTTTATATTGAAGCATATTTTCAAATATAAGAAGTTGTAATATATGCACAATATTAAATAGGAACATGACGTCAACACCTGAGTTGTCATGTTGAAATAACGTCATTCATTGACTCTATTTCCAGGGCCCTTAAGAATGAAAGCAGGAGGGGCCTACCCATTTATTTCTTAAGTATAGGGTGGGCGCCACAAAACTATGTCCTATCACAAATTATTCTTCCATGTAAAATGTAAGGAGCAAAAGCTGTAGATGTCGCAATAGAGCAACTTTTATTTAAATGGAAGTACTGGGCAGGGAAAAAAAAGGCTTGTCATGCATTTTTAACTATGGATCAAAGAGTGTCTTAAATTCTTGTAGAAAGAGGTTAAATTCATCTATCAATAGTTATACAGGCAAATGAGTTAATTAAAAAAAACAAAAAACAATATTAAACATTGAAAAACACCATACAACAACCTCAAATATTTTATATTTAGATAAACTAGGTTACAAAATATAGTTGAGATTATTTCCCAAAATAGTTGTCTTGGAAATTGTAAAAAAAATATATAGTTTAGTACATATTCTCTGAAATTTAAATGTGTTTGCCATAATGACTGGGATTGGGGCTCCTGCAGACCATAAAGCAAAGATGCACAAGAATCAAGCTTAGAAAGAAGAAAGTCGGTGATGGAAGACAAGAAGACCTATCAAGAAGAAAGAGAAAATTGCCAGTCCTCGGTTAAAGATTTGTATTTAAAGAGGTAGAGTAACTGGATGAAGACACCGACAAAGACAGAAGAATGTGATCAGTATGAACTTACTATGATGGTATCCCATGCTTTGTCATTTTCTCGTTGATGTCCTTTTATGACTTTCCTCAACAGTTATGGGAACTGTCTCAAGTGTCCTTTGCCCTTCATTGGTAATCTTGTCGACAACCTTTTTGAACCACTCCTCGATGTAGCTCCTCATGGGTGCCACGTTGATTTCATGTCGTATTTTATATTGAAGAATTCACTTTCCAAGTCCCTTAGATCAATAGAGAGGTTATGCAATGCTTCTTGAATATCTTGGTTTTTAATCGAATAATCAACTAGCCAGTTTTTCACGTCATCTTCACCATATTCAAGAATGCCATAGAAATTTTCAAATGACAATCTTTTATAGATCTCAACTTGATCATAAAAAGCTTGCTTGGTTAAAAACAATGAGTTGAGTATCAATTTCGGGTCTTGGACTTCATTGGTGCTGCTAGCTATATCTATCTCAGTTAGCTTCTTGAATAATTTGTCTCTTCTAGATATGGCCTGGATACATGCTTGAACAATACCATACAGGTTTTTTACCTTTTCTTTCCAGCATGCGTTTAGTTGGTTTATTCAATCCAAGGAAGGGAGATCCTCCTCTCTTCTTCTCAATTTCGTCATACCAGTAAATTTAACACCAAATGGTATAACTGCATCAAGGTATAAACCTTGCTCGTTCTTGAAATATGCTTGCCGATACTCATGAAAAGCATGCGCTCTTGTTCCAAAAGAGACCATACTCTTTGACATATTCTTTTCCACATAGCCTCGGGCTGATGTGAGAAGGCTTGTTGATCCTTTTAACTTTGTTGCAGGTGCGGTGGGTTCGATCATTGCCAAAGGAGTAGCCAACAATGGAAGGGGCATTAGAGCTCCCTCTGATTCTTTGATTCGCTCCTTTAACCTGACGTTCTCTGCTTCAAGGCCGCTAATAGAGTTGTCTAGACCATCTTCAGTTGCTTGGTGTATCTGGGAGATCTGGGAAGGGCGCATGTTCCATAGGTTCATCTCTGAATGAGATTTCCCTTTCTTATTCTTTACTTCTCTCTTTTCAATAACCAATTTTTTGGATTCATTGTAAAAAACAATGCTCTAAAATGGAAAAGACTCTTCTTCGTCGAAGGTATCGGTCCCAATTATTTCCATCTGAGGGTTATGGGGAGTAGTGCTCTCTAGCTGGTCATCGCCAGGGAACATTTTGTCAATGTCAATTTCTTGTTCCATATCTTCGAGGGAGAGATGGTGGATATAAATTTCTCCCCTCGGTCCCTCCTGTTCTTGCACTATTGTTTTTCGTTTTTTTCTTGCATGAAGTTTGTGAGAACTTTCAATTTTTCCAGAGGGAGGGTTCTTATCTCCTCCTCTGCTTGAAGAACTATGTGTGACTTTCTTGCTTGGGTAGGTTGTTGGAGTGCTACTCTGAGATGCTTTAGTCTTGGGTGTGGCGGTCGGGGATTGGGCACTTTTCTCACCTGGTCCTTTTCATTTCTGTTTGTACGACTCATTGGTGTTGAGTATTATCTCCAGGTCGTCGATGTCATGAGCAAGACTGCCTGAGGAGTTATCTCCGTCTTCATTCAGGATAGTGTCAATGAAAGAATTGTTGAAACCGACAACCAATAAGTGTTCTACAAAAATACCATGAGGGTCAAACCCTTTTACTTTTTCAACATATTTCAAATTGAATCTGTGGAAGTGGCTCATGAAACCGTCAATCTTGTTCATATTCCTGACTATGAAATCCCCGACTTTCCATGGCCGAGGCATGAATTGCCTTTTTCTCTTTTCATGCAAAAAATGCAACCAATAGGTGTAATTCCTTGTTATCTCAGCAATAAACATTGTATCAGATATGTGACATGGAAGGAAGGAAGGATTTTCTTTGGACCCAAAAATCCTTATAACATTATAGTTCTCCATTTGTTCTAGCGTGCCCTTCCTATCCAGGAACTTGCTCACCTGGTCAAACATCTGGGGAAAATCCTTTCCAAATATCAATCCTTTAAAAACTGAAACAAAATCATTAAAGACTTCATAAAAATGTTGGAAGGCGTTGTGTCTCCATAATGTCTGGTACCAAAAGGTCACTGGGTCAAATTCGCAGTTTACCTTCTTACACAGAGATAATCTAGGGAATGGACATCAATGCACTACCACGAAAATTAAATAAGATGACATAAAACAAATTCTTCTGCCTTGTGTATTGCAATAACTAGGAAGAGATTCCAATGGGAATCAACTTGCCCCAATCGAAGATAGCTTGTTCCTTCACCGTAAAATATAAAATATACAGAATCATCCGAGAGATCCTGGTTGTGCTTTCTTGTCTTGTTATCCTCGTGAAAATCCATGCAATTTCCCGGAAAGGGTTTTTAAATGCATTAACCTGTAATCTAGTCATGACCTCGGGAACGACCGTTGGGTTCTCTAAGAACTCTAGTAAGAGGTCCAATCCATTATCATTCTTCTTTAAGAACTCTCTGTAATCCCCGCCCTTGAAAGTAAGCATGGGGTCGGGAAGTCTTAACATCTTTCAAAATACTTGAGGCGATAGGGAGACTCGAAAATGGTCCTGCAACTAGATAATCCGTTGTTTCGAAATATAATTTTCAGCACAGTAGGTGACCAACTCCTTACAGTCAAAAAATTCGGGGACACAACCTGCTCACAAAATTCTAGACGTTTATATAACTTCCTTCTGGGCAGAAGGGGATGAGTAGTAGTCATAAGCTCTGGACCACTAAAAACTCTGGTCCTTGTGCCCAAAATTTTCAAGGTATCTCCACATAAATGTTGTTGAGCTACAACCATAAGGTGATGAGAACTTTCCTTTTCTCCTGATAGTATTTAAAATGAACGTTGGAGCATGATAATATAATCTCCTGTAAATCTTGGTTTAATGCGTTTTAATGGGAGATGTCCTCGACCTTTTCTTCTATTAATGCCAATCTTTTTTATCTGTCTAGTGAGTTGTCACTAATAAAGGCATGCTTAATGTGCATTGGGAAGGGCACGAATGTGGCAAGGATGGACGGGAGCGAAAAATGCTTTGAAACTTTTGTGAACCTGGGAGCCCGAGAACCTGCGAATCTGTGACAACAGGAGGTGAAGAATCGACTAAGTATGGAAAGGAGGGGCATAATGCCTTAAAAAAACTAAAGTAAACAACAATTTTTAGATCCCATAATATTGATCTCTACCAATTCGATAATAGGGAGGTTGAGTTGGTAGATCGAAATATCGTTCAGTTCAGGCGACTGGGGTGCCTGTGAGAAAAGCTAATGATTTGATGAAGATTTGTTTGTATTGCAACATGTGACAATAATTGTGTCTCGCTAGTATTTAAAATGAACACTGGAGGATGATAGTATAATCTCCTGTAAATCTTGGTTTAATGCATTTTAATGGGAGATGTCCTCGAGCTTTTCGCTCATTAATGTCAGTCTTTTCAAACCTGTGTGGTGAGTTGTCACTAATAAAAGTATAATTCATTTTCATTGGGAAGTGTGCGAAGGTGGTGGGGATGGATAGGAGTCCGCGAACCCACGAATCTATGCAACAAGAGGTGAAGAATCAACTAAGTATGGAAAGGCGGGGCAGTTAGATTGACCCAGATAGACTCATTGTAGGTAGAGTGAAGCTTGTGAGTTCGAGGAGTCCGTGGTCGAATTGTAGATCACAATTTTTTTGGGTGGAATATGTATATCACGAAACATGGGGCATGAGAGTTCAATAGCGCCAATCCGGGAACTCGCAGACATAAACATTAACTATGGGAAAACCATTCTCAACTATGTAATATACCTGGAGCTCGAAAAACTCAGGTTCAAGTTTAAAGAGAATTTATTTATATTTACTTCAATACTATTCATATTATTTTATTTTATTAGTATTCTTGTGGCCCAAATGTAAACCATCTTCCAATTTGAAGGGTGATTTCGGCTCACAAATTTTGCTCAAACGCATACGCAATAGAGAAAATATATGAGTTAACATTTTCATATGCAAGTATACTCTCAAATATGGCAAGCTATAATATATGCACAATATTAAAGAGGGACATGACGTCAACACCTTTGTAGATGGAAATGGGCTAGCACAATATTACATTCTTACTATGATGGTGCCTTAAAAAAACTAAAATAACCAACAATTTTTTGCCAATTCAAGATCGACACAAAAACATTCATCAGATTCCATAATATTCTCCCATTAATGCGTTTTAATGGGAGTTGTCCTCGAGATTTCCACTTATTAATGCCAATCTTTTCGAACCTGTGTGGTGAGATGTCACTAGTAAAATCATAATTAATGTGCATTGGGAAGGGGCAAAGGTGGCGGGGATGGAGGGGAGCGAAAAATGCTTTGAAACTTTTGTGAACTTGGGAGTTCGTGAACCTGCGAAACTTTGAAGAATCGACTAAGTATTGAAAGGCGGGGTGGTTGGATGGAGTCATTGTAGGTAGAGTGAATCTTGTGAGTTCGAGGAGTCTGGGGTTGAATTGTAGATCACCAAAATTTTGGGTGCAATGTGTATACCCCGAACACGGGGCATGAGAGTTCGATAGTGCCTACTCGGGAACCCACGACCATAAAATTGGCTAAGTATGGAAACAGACGACGATCGGTCGGACTCGTGATATGAATATATAGATGGATATAGAATTTCTCAGTCCGCCACCCCAGGAACCCACGAGCATAGAAATGAGACTAAGTATAGAACCAGAAACGGATAATAGAGGGGAAGAAGAAAAGGGAAAAATGAGTAAGTATATAAGAGGAAAAAGAAAGGGAGCAAAGAACTTTATGGCTCACACAACAACACTTAGTTTGATAATTATCAAACGATAGAAGCACATCAACTATGGGAAAAACATTCTCAGCCATGAAATATAGTTGGAGCTCAACAAACCCTGATTCAAGTTTAAGGAGATGTTGTTTATATTTATTTCAACAAGCAATAGACAAAATATATGACTTGGCATTCTTACATGCAAGCATATTCTAAAATATGACAAGCTTCAATATATGTATAAATTAGATAAAATATGAAAATTACAGTTTTGTAACCATGCCTCTTAGTCTCTGGACCTTGCACTATGATGGAGGTTTCACTTCTACTTGTCGAAAGTTCTTGTGAACTAAAAAACATGTGGTGTAAACGACATAAACATATTTACCATGGCATAGTAGAATAAATAATTGAGGATATTTTTTTATTTTTTTTGTAAACAAAAGTTCAGAACCTTGTATTAATAATGACCATATGCTATACAATGACAGGTGTTAGCTTCATGTTCTGCCAAAGAGGGAAACCAGAACAGGTGCCTACAAGTTGTTCAAAAATTGACATGTTCTTCTGAGCTCTAGCCTTGCTGGAATTAAAATGCTTACACAAAAAATTACAGTGTGTCTACGAAATAAAAAATATGCAAACTATGTTCTGCAATATTCCGCTAATTCTGCTAAGGCTGGCTATATACAGAGACGCCATGACTAAAACTACACATACATAATAAGAAAAAATTGCTAAAACATTTATCTTGTTGTCATGGTATATTAGACCACCGACTCTGCAATTGAATAGACAAAAAAAATGAAAACTGGGGGCATCAATCCATATCTAGGCTTGGTTGTCCATGTATAGTGTAGGCTAGGGGTGAACCATTGACTGTATGTTGGGCATCTGGCGCGCGCAGGAGCATCCATGAGTGCATCAAACAAGATATCCATTCGTTGGATGAGGACGCTATGTGAATGCACCTGGTCATCTTGCTTTTGCCTGATCTCGGAGAGGAGTTGAAGGTGCTCCTCTACGAGACGGTTGGAAAAATGATGTGGCTGATCTTCCTTCTCCTTTCTAGACTCAGTGTCTGCCCCCGTGTTGAGATCCTTGCATGTTCCTGCGATGTTCTCCAACTGCCAACTTAGAGGAATATCCTCCTCCACCTTGTAGCTTCCATCACCATAGTAGGGGTCACCTGGGTTAACGATGGGGGGGGCTAAGAAGTTGATGTCCGGAGTGAGACATGCACCCAAGGATGGCACCTCCTCTTTTACTTCTCTTAAACTGTGAAGTAGTGGTGGAGACGTGGAATAGTGAGCAGTGGAGGAGGTCGCCTCCAATTTGACCAGGTTGGCTCTATAGAACTGGAGAGGAGTCGACTGTGTCCTCTGGGAGGAGTGACGAGGGTGCACAAAGTGGGTGATGAGTGCTCTTTGAGATGGGGTAAGCTTGTTAGCCTGTGAGAGGGTGATGTTGTTGCGAGCACCCCTCTTGGGCTTTCTGCGCTCCCGAGGCATGGTGGGGGGGATGAGGAGGTGGAGGAAGGAAGGAATGAAGGCTGGGGGAAGAAGTTGGGAGTGATGGAGGGAAACAAAGGAGCTGAGATGAAGAGTGGAGTAGAGTGAAGCGAAGAGGATGCCACTGGTTTGTGAGAAGAGCTTGCAGAGAACAATGGTGTGGTTGTTTTCGTGAGAGTCGAGGAGCGTAGCCGGGAGAGTGCACCAGGGAGGGAATGGAATGGAATGAGCATGGTTGCCTGTCTTAACATCATAGAAGCTTGAAATGACCTTTTCATCCACCATTGAAGCCTGAATTGACTGCTGCGGCCTTTTGGTATGCCCTGCCTAGCTGGTTCGCTCACCCAATTTCCCAGCTAGACACACTAACATAACTCCTCTCATGGTGTGAGACATGGAGGAATTAATGGGCAAGGGCTGGCAGTCGGGGTTAATAACTCCCTTGACTGCCCTGTTCCAACTATCCTCCAACTCTCGCCAGGTGGCACCCCATCCAGGTAACTGAGGATATTTGTTTCCTAAACATAGCAAGAGCATAATCTTTGAATCCTTACCTTCAACCTTGTCATTATGTTGATGTTTGTGATGATTCACTACTCATGTCCATGTCACTTGCGAAACAATGGTTATGAACATGTGTATATTATTCATAATTGATATGGATGTGTATTAGGCATATGCATTGTATTGTATTTTCTCTGGCACTACTGTTGGCACACCTTTTGGAAGATTGTACTCCATCTTTCTCAGCTGTGGCACATAAGGCTTCATCCTCGTGTTCAATTAGTCTGTTCTTTTTTCAATGTAACAATACAGAGAATACAATGGACATGAAGGCAATTTGCTTCGTAGGAACACATGAAAAATGATGGAAAACAATTTTATTTATTTCAAGGTAGCGGCACAAAAAATACAATTGACATGAAGATAAGTTAATATTTAGGAAGATATGCAGTATCTAAGGAAAAAAAACAAAAGAGCTGCAAACCAATAGAATAAATATAGACAGAGTAAATGAAAAAACAATTGGATAAGGAATACGGGTAGAAGTATGCACCTTTGTATGTCTTCTTCTACATTTATGGTTAAGAGTTCTTTGCCTTGTCCAGTTTCCCTGTTTGTTTCAATGAAGGAAAGTACAAAACACAATGAACATGAACGTAAGTTGGTATGTAAGGAAAAAACAAAGAATATGTACATACAGTAAATAGACTAGAATAAAAGGAATAGAGTAACAGATAGTGTTAGAAGCATGTACCGGTTTTTTTTTCTTGATCCATGTATGTGTATATATATAAAAAAATTGTGTCCAAAATCAATTACAAACCAAGAAAAACTAAGAAGTTGGATAACTTGGTTTTGTGCAACAAGCTAGACATATATGCTTTGAGACATAGAAATATGATTTTGCAATATGTTTGATTTGGTATGTAAGGAAAAAACAAGGAATATGTACATACAGTAAATAAACTAGAATCAAAGGAATAGAGTAACAGATAGTGTTAGAAGCATGTACCATTTTTTTTCTTGATCCATGTCTGTGTATATATAAAAAAAAAATTGTGTCCAAAATCAATTACAAACCAGGAAAAACTAAGAAGTTGGATAACTTGGTTTTGTGCAACAAGCTAGACATATATGCTTTGAGACATAGAAATATGATTTTGCAATATGTTTGATGTATATTTCATAATTCAAGTACAATACTAATTGTATCGCGATCAGACCAGTATGTGTCTAAGATGAAGAGGTTGTATTGGGAAATGGGCACATTCGACCATACATGGTCAATAAGTGTGTTTTGTACATGGTTTATCTTATCCAAAAGAAAGTGGAGACTGTATCTACACATGTAGGTTTCCAATTCATTTGTTCTTGCATTATTTTGTAACATGTCAATATTGAAGTCTCCTACAATGATAATGGTTTCGTTCATTTGTAAATGCTCTAATGCATTTGAAGGAACATTTAGTATGTTGGAGAATGTTGCATGCATATTAGCATAGAGATTCAATATTGCAATTTCTGATTCATGGAAAAATACTTTTGCGAGCACCATCTCAACATTGTTTTCTTCGAAACGCATATGCTACAAAATTGTTACATGTTTTTTCACTAATATCATCACCCCGTGTGTAATGTAACTTGATATGCAATTGTGATTTGGAAATTGTTTGTTTTGCATGCATAATGTCAAGTATGTTTCCTGCAAGCACAAAATATCGGATTGCATTGTGTCATAGTCATTGAGTATATCATCCATATGTGCATGTAGGTTGCACTTGTTAAGTGAGAGAATTGATACACATGAGTTTGTTTGTATGGATTGGTAATCATAATGTAGATGCCATTTTGCGCTAGTCCTAAGGCGCTGCATCTCAATATCAACTTTATGTTTGAATTCAAAGTTATCTTTTGTAAGAGTGCTTAGTAAATACAAGGAGTCTATACTTCTAACATGGGACAATGTTGTTTATACAAGTCTATGTATTCGGATTCCAATAGAGTCAAATGCAACACTATCAAGTGTTAGCCCTTGCGATCTGTGGATTGTATGTGCACATGCAAGTTTAATTGGAAATTGTTTTCGAATCTTCAGTCGACATGTCTTTTCCAATGTCGATACTGGTTTTGATATTCGTAAGATAGGTGTCCAATCGCACACATTGTTTGAATTATATAGATAAGCCAACTTGTTTGCTTGTCGGTGGCCAATATGCGGCTCATGGAACTTAATCCATATGACATCAACTTTTTATGTTTTGGTATAAGCTTTGAGTATTCCATCTGCACCATTCACCAAGCCATCATGTGAATCATAGTTGCAGGCATATATTTCAACTAGCATGTCTAATTTCAAGACAAGTTGGAAAGGCAAAGTGGTTGTATGTTCATGACGTGGTACATTTCCATGGTTGTCTTCTTCAAGGTCAATTGAATTGATGATGATATCATCGCCAGGCATGAGCGATAACATATATCTGTTATGCATTGCAACATTCATATTCGTGTAGAACAGGTAAGGGAAAGTTGGGTCTGTTGGTGCAGGCCGCATGCACCTTGAATTGATATATGTTAAGTCACCATATGTTTGGTTGTTTGTCCGCATTCTATTCAGAATTGCAATAAATGTTTCATCTGCCTGGCGCATTGTAGTATGTAATTCAAAGCATTTTATATTGTCTTTCTAGAATTCATGCATCACTATTTACATATTAACCGTAGGTTGTTCAAATATCAAAGAATCTTGGATGGGTTGCGCCTGGTAAAGATCCCCACAAAATATCATGTCAATGTTCCCAAAGTATTTGGTGTTCACATGTTTTATGTTTCTTAATCAATTGTCAATGGAATACAAGAAGTGACTTACAATCAAAGATTACTCATCTATGAAGACAAGGTGTAGTTCGTCATAAAGCTTAGACAAGGTATCTAACATTTCCTTGCTGAGTGGAAGAAACTATGACTTGTTAAAAGGCATAAAAAATGCAGAGTGGATTGTTGTTCCACCTGCATTATATGCAACTTTTCCTGTGTATGCAACTATTAGCCCCTTTGGTTTCATAGGGTTAGACGAATTGTTGAATCATAGATTTGTATAAGCATTTGGAATAGTGATTTCGTTGTGAATG
The DNA here is from genome assembly GCA_009831015.1 of Picea engelmannii. NCBI lineage: Eukaryota > Viridiplantae > Streptophyta > Pinopsida > Pinales > Pinaceae > Picea > Picea engelmannii. The sequence continues at coordinate 266,037 of ML803647.1, forward strand.
TCTTACCTGTTCCTGCCCTGCCTGTAAGGAACAAGTGCACATGAGTGTGCATGTTTAAGCGTTTTTTAATTGAAATGTCCTTTAGAATTGCTTGTTGTTCTCGATTCAACAGTCGTCTGACTATGTAGTATTCGTTATTTTCAATAAACAAATGATGTTTTGTGACTTGAAAGCCAAGATTGATACATTTTTCAATGTCGACTGCTCGAGGATGAGGAAAATCTGCTTGCAAGTCCTAGGACTCACAAAGAGTTCTAGTTGTTTTAGGGTTTGTCAATGTCTCATCAACATTGTCAAGGTTTTCTAGTTCATGAACTACACTTTCTAAATCACCCCATGTTGGATTAACATTGTATGTAAATCTAGATTCATTGGTTTGTACTGTACTCTCACAAGCAATATACGCAACTTCCCATGTAGAGAAGTTATGTTTTAATGTGTTTTCATTTTGATCGAACATAACGTACACTAATGGTTTTTCTCTACAATAGTTTTCATAGTCAGTATGTTTGTTGTATTTGACAAAGCGTGTTACAGAGGTTTTTTTTTCTTTTTGATATGGGTGCACCATTCTTTTGTAATGCGATACAAACTCTGCTAAGCAGATATGCTTAATAGGAGATGGACACTGGAGGTAATAATCAATAATAGAGCGACATAGTACGTCCTCTGAATTATCAGGCTCTTGTTTTAGCAAAGATGGTGGTTTAAGCACAAATGTGCGTTTCTCAAGTGGAGATGTGTTTATGAAGACACATTTCTTTGAAATACAGTTGAGGGGCAGGGAAAGTGCAATGTGGACTGCTTTTTGAGGAGACATTTGTTGAAGATTAAGTAATGTATTTCCAAGTGTACGTATCATTTGCATAGCATCAATATGACTTCTTTCATGTTCTTTGTGTATTCTTTTGAATGCACTTGTCATAGATTTTTCGACCTTTGTCATGTACGAGGTACAATATGATGTTGAAACATATGCATTGAGGACATACTGTGCATCTATATTTGCATTCCACATAACTAGCATGTCCTTGGAGAAACTGTTGTTCCAAATATGAGAAATTTTTCGTTTAAGGAAAATTATTGGTTGTTTAAGTGTAGATTGTATGGCTTGGATGTACTCATCTTCTATTAGATTTAGCTCTGCCAAGAAGTCTTTGAAGCTCATTAAGTCATCAAAGTCTCGTTGTTATAGAAATGCGAACAAAGATTTAGATTTCTCAATGAGAACATTGTCCTCTAAACTAATTGGCTCGATGATTCTTGTTGTTCTCATTGGCGGCACATGGAAGTTGTATCTGCAATGTGATTTTTTTCATTTTTTACAACTTCTTGTATGATAATGTCCATGAACTTTAGAAATTTCTGGATCTAAATGATCCATGTTGCATGTTATGTATTTGTCCACAAACCGCTCAATTTGTGATTTGTTGTCATTTCCATAGACCGATGCACCCTCTATCCACAATAGTGCGTGGTCATGCTCGCTCCCTATATTGTGGAATTTAGTCACAACATAGTAGTCCGATATTTTTCCAAAGAACGTTTCATCATGACATATCAATTGCCTCAAAGAATTTATTTTATGCCTATAGTAGCGAGTACATGTCACTGGGTCTTTTCTTATGAGGTAGTCAATGTCATCATTTTCCAATGTATCCGTTTGTTTTTTCCTTTTCCTATTCCTATACAACGTAGACACCGTAGTCACCAACAGATCCCAACGATGCTCTGTACTTGTAAATGTGATGAAAAATGTTTGCGGTCCCAATTGTCGGATCATTGCAAAAATAGTTTTCTTGTTTTGTTGCAAATAATCAAGAGAGATGCAAATGCTTTTGAAATCTATGTATCCAATATTAGATTTTAAGATTTTTTCTAGGTTTGCTTTGTACTTGACATCTTTGGCCAATAACTTTCTTCCTTGTAGCTGGCCTTTTCTTATTCACACCCACATGCAAGAGAGCACTTTCTCAATTAGTATGCGCATTGTTTTGAAAAATAAATTTGTTATGCGACAGGAGAAGTCACCGCTTGAATGTAGCAGTTCCCATCGAACTATTTTTTGGTAGCTGAATCGTTCTATGATGTCACTGGGATGTGGATCTCCATATAACAGTGTTGGGAAGTTCATTTCCTCAACAAATTTGTCCTTGAATATTGCAAGTGGACATTTCCCTTCAGCAAGTGCAATTTCGACAATCTTGTCTTGTAAGTCACGAATGCGTTGTGAGTCAGTGAATCTATGTATCAATGTTTAAACATGTCTTTCATTCTCTAATTTATTGCTTGTATCAAATTCACTAGCAATTTTGAAACTCTGTGCAGAGCTGTCATCTCCTTCGATGCGGTTTGGGTGGCATGGACAGTGGATATTGAACTGGTAGTATTTCTTATCAAAGGTTGATAATGGATGTGTGGTGTATCTGTTTTCAATGGCATGATGTCAATTGTTCAATCGTAGTTTGAATTAATACAATAGGAATAGACAATACCATCTGATAGGGCTAACCAGACCTGGATATTTACTCTGAATATGATAGATAGACATTGCAAACAGAATCTGCCACCCTCTACATTTCCTTTCTCATATGGCATTGCCATATTTACAAGGTATTGTTGTCAACTTCCAATTATCGACATACTTTATAGGAGATATGGTAAAAGGTGTTGATGCAAGTAGTTAAAAGCTTGTTGACCGCCACCTATAATTGCATTGCAAAAGGATTGCACAGAGTAAAGGTGCAGTGAGTGCACATTGAACTCGGTTGCTACCAAATAGAAAATTGCATTGAACAAACTATCTCCACAACTAGATGCAATAGTTGTCGCTATGTGCAATCCATGGGAGTGTATATGATGCATAATTCATTTCCAATGCGATTGAAGGTCTTTGCAAATGAGGGATAAGTAAATATGAGGTCTTCCAAGATTGCATATGGATAATTTTCTATAGAGTAGTGGTTCATAATGACCACTGACAGGATTGACATCATGGAACAAGATGCAATATGGATCCCTAGATGCAGTTTTGTTGAATAGTAGATATCTTTGTTTTTCTTGTTAATGGTCATATTCCAATTGATATATTCAACCACTTGGAAAACCACCATATACAAAATGTATCTCCCCAAAGTCCCCTCTCATGTGCAGGCAGAGTTGCAGATGCAGACAACCGCATCTTTGAAAAATACGTAGTGACATCATATATTCCATGCAACTGGCAAAGAAATCAGATGCCAATTCGTATTGATATGACTCTAATGCCTCAACGTCGCCATTTTCTAAACAGAACAAGAAATTATCTATCAATCCATTGCGCAGGTTGGTCGAGGAATAACGAAAATGCAATAGAACTCGAAATGCATCGAAGAGGCAATATCCCACAGTATACGAGAATGCATCTAATCTAAAAATCCCATTGCTATGTGTTATCGCACGGTTTGTAGGAAAGGTTAAATAGCTTGAGTCAAGGGTAGAAAACCGGCGTAACAGGAGCTTCCCCCACCCACTGTCACCTCGATGGGGGGCTCTTTCTATTCAGGAGGGCAAGTCCAAGGGAGACGTCCC
>ML803647.1:269706-281239 GCA_009831015.1 Picea engelmannii
GATAAATGATGTGTCTCTTGTGATTGTGTATTTCTCAGTGATCCTATCTTATGCTATTGTTATCTATTGAAATGCAAAGAACTCTAATAATAGCTTAAACATTAACACACTCCACGCTGAGGGAATGCCCTTGGCTTGCCAAATAAAACACTTCTTTTTCTTTTTATTTCAAAAATGATGCAAAATCTTTTACAAACATCTTCATAATTTGTTAACTTAAAAAATAAAAATAAAAATCATACCCTTTTTTAAGTCATAAAAAAAGGGAGAATCAATTTTCTCAAAATATAATATACCACAATTAAATATTATAATAAATCGATTATCATCATCATTAATAAAAATTACTATACAAATACTTATACATTGATCTCGTTAAATTTGAGGGTTTTTCAATAAAAATATCTAAACTTAAAATTTGACATGTTGAGTATGCACTTTACGAATTAACCTCGCATCTTTCCCAAACAAGTGTTGTGTGGTAGCTTAGTCCCTGCCAAGTAGATTTGTAAATGGAGATGATAGTTGGAACCTTATAATTATTGATGATGATGATTATTGGAAGATGGGGAGAGACGAGGAATATTGTTAAAAAAACAAAAATTAACAGTATGGTAAGTAAAGGGTAATTAGAATAGATCTTTAACAATAAGCAAATGAAAGTTGAAATATGTAAAATTAAATGACAAAAAAATATATATATTAAAAAGTTATGTTCAATTGTTTTTTAGAAATGAATTGATAAAAAAATTGTAAATATTAAAACCTATGTTGAAATTACATTGAATACTAATTTAAGATATAACTTATATCTTAATTTACAGTTATTGAAAAAGAATCTACCCAAAAATACATGGCAAGAACAAAGTAATTAATATGAAATAGAATCTTCCCATAAAGTAATATGAAACGTAACATGTGAAGAAGATATCTGATAATATAATCTAGCGTAAATCGCAGTTTAATGCGTTTTAATGGGAGATGTCCTCGAGGTTTTCGCTTATTAATTCCAATCCTTTCGAACCTGTGTGGTGAGTTGTCACTAATCAAAGCATAATTAATGTGCATTGGGAAGGGTGCGAAGGTGGCGGGGATGGAAGGGAGCGATAAATGCTTTGAAACTTTTTGTGAACCCGGGTAGAGTGAAGCTTGCGAGTTCGAGGAGTGCGGGGTGGAATTGTAGATCACAGAAGTTTTGGGTGCAAGTTGTATATCACAAAACACGAGGAATGAGAGTTCGATAGCGCCAACTCGGGAACCCGCAGCCATAAATTTGGCTAAGTATGGAAAGGAATGACGGTCGGTCAGACTCTCGTAAATTACGGTTTAATGTGTATTAATGGGAGATGTCCTCGAGGTTTTCGCTTATTAATGCCAATTTTTTCGAACATGTGTGTTGAGTTGTCACTAGTAAAAGAATAATCAATGTGCATTGGGAAGGGCGTGAAGGTGGTGGGGATGGAAGAATGCGATAAATGATTTGAAACTTTTGTGAACCCGGGTAGAGTGAAGCTTGTGAGCTCGAGGAATTGTAGATCACAGAAGTTTTGAGTGCAATATGTAGATCATGAAATTGTAGATCACGGAAGTTTTGGGTGCAATATGTATATCACGGAACACGGGGAATGAGAGGTCGATAGCGCCAACTCGAGAATCGGCGGCCATAAAATTGGCTAAGTATGGAATTGTAGATCACAGAAGTTTTGGGTGCAAGATGTATATCACGGAACTCGGGGAATGAGAGGTCAATAGCGCCAACCCGAGAATCAACGGCCATAAAATTGGCTAAGTATGGAATTGTAGATCACGAAAGTTTTGGGTGCAAGATGTATATCACGAAACATGGGGAATGAGATTTTGATAGTGCCAACTCGGGAACCGACGACCATGAAATTGGCTAAGTATGGAAAGCAATGGCGGTTGGTCGAACTCCCGTAAATCACAGTTTAATGTGGTTTTCTCTTATTAATGCCAATCTTTTCGAACTTGTGTGTTGAGTTGTCACTAATAAAAGCATAATTAATGTGCATTGGGAAGGGTGTGAAGGTGGTGGGGATGAAAGGGAGCGATAGATGCTTTGAAACTTTTGTGAACCCGGGTAGAGTGAAGCTTGCGAGTTCGAGGAGTCTGGGGTGGAATTGTAGACCACAAAATTTTTGGGTGCAAGATGTATATCACGGAACACGAGGCATGAGAGTTCGATAGCATCAATCCCGAAAGTCACGGCCATAAAATTGGCCAAGTATGGAAAGGAACGACGATCTATAGGACTCGTGATGTGAGAATATAGATAGAGATGAGGATCTGTCAGTCCACCAGCCGAGAACCCATGATCATAGAAATGTGACTAAGTATAGAACCAAAAAGGGATAATAGAGGGGAAGAAGAAAAAAGAAAAGGGGGTAAGTATGTCACACAACAACATCTATTGTTCGTTTATTAATGCAAATATTTTCGAACCTGTGTGGTGAGTTTTCACTAGTAAAAGCATAATGAATGTGCATTGGGAAGGGCGTGAATGTGGCGGGGATGGAAGGGAGCAATAAATGGTTTGAAACTTTTGTGAACCTGGGTATAGTGAATCTTGTGAGTTCTAGGAGTCTGAGGTCGAATTGTAAATCACAAAAGTTTTGGGTGCAATATGTATATCACATAACACATGGCATAAGAATTTGATAGTGCTAACTCGGGACCTCGCGGTCAGATAATTGGCTAAGTATTGAAAGGGACGACGATCGATCGGGCTCATGATGTGAAAATATAGATGGAGATGAGGATCTGTCAGTCCACTAACCCGGGAACCCTCAATCATAGAAATGCGACTAAGTCAGGTTCAAGTTTAAAGAGAATTTGTTTATATTTATTTCAATAGTATTCATATTAATTTATGTTAATAGATTATTTGTGCTCCAATTGTAAACCATGTTCCAATTTGAAGGGTGTTTTTGGCTTGAAAATTTTGGAGCTCGAGAAAGTCGGGTTCAAGTTTAAAGATACTTTGTTTATATTTATTTCAATTGTATTCATATTAATGTATCTTAATAGATTATTTGTGGTCAAAATGTAAACCATGTTCCAATTTGAAGGGTGTTTACGGCTCAAAAATTTTGCTCAAACCCATAAGCAATAGACAAAAAAATATATGACTTCACATTTTTTATATTGAAGCATATTTTCAAATATAAGAAGTTGTAATATATGCACAATATTAAATAGGAACATGACGTCAACACCTGAGTTGTCATGTTGAAATAACGTCATTCATTGACTCTATTTCCAGGGCCCTTAAGAATGAAAGCAGGAGGGGCCTACCCATTTATTTCTTAAGTATAGGGTGGGCGCCACAAAACTATGTCCTATCACAAATTATTCTTCCATGTAAAATGTAAGGAGCAAAAGCTGTAGATGTCGCAATAGAGCAACTTTTATTTAAATGGAAGTACTGGGCAGGGAAAAAAAAGGCTTGTCATGCATTTTTAACTATGGATCAAAGAGTGTCTTAAATTCTTGTAGAAAGAGGTTAAATTCATCTATCAATAGTTATACAGGCAAATGAGTTAATTAAAAAAAACAAAAAACAATATTAAACATTGAAAAACACCATACAACAACCTCAAATATTTTATATTTAGATAAACTAGGTTACAAAATATAGTTGAGATTATTTCCCAAAATAGTTGTCTTGGAAATTGTAAAAAAAATATATAGTTTAGTACATATTCTCTGAAATTTAAATGTGTTTGCCATAATGACTGGGATTGGGGCTCCTGCAGACCATAAAGCAAAGATGCACAAGAATCAAGCTTAGAAAGAAGAAAGTCGGTGATGGAAGACAAGAAGACCTATCAAGAAGAAAGAGAAAATTGCCAGTCCTCGGTTAAAGATTTGTATTTAAAGAGGTAGAGTAACTGGATGAAGACACCGACAAAGACAGAAGAATGTGATCAGTATGAACTTACTATGATGGTATCCCATGCTTTGTCATTTTCTCGTTGATGTCCTTTTATGACTTTCCTCAACAGTTATGGGAACTGTCTCAAGTGTCCTTTGCCCTTCATTGGTAATCTTGTCGACAACCTTTTTGAACCACTCCTCGATGTAGCTCCTCATGGGTGCCACGTTGATTTCATGTCGTATTTTATATTGAAGAATTCACTTTCCAAGTCCCTTAGATCAATAGAGAGGTTATGCAATGCTTCTTGAATATCTTGGTTTTTAATCGAATAATCAACTAGCCAGTTTTTCACGTCATCTTCACCATATTCAAGAATGCCATAGAAATTTTCAAATGACAATCTTTTATAGATCTCAACTTGATCATAAAAAGCTTGCTTGGTTAAAAACAATGAGTTGAGTATCAATTTCGGGTCTTGGACTTCATTGGTGCTGCTAGCTATATCTATCTCAGTTAGCTTCTTGAATAATTTGTCTCTTCTAGATATGGCCTGGATACATGCTTGAACAATACCATACAGGTTTTTTACCTTTTCTTTCCAGCATGCGTTTAGTTGGTTTATTCAATCCAAGGAAGGGAGATCCTCCTCTCTTCTTCTCAATTTCGTCATACCAGTAAATTTAACACCAAATGGTATAACTGCATCAAGGTATAAACCTTGCTCGTTCTTGAAATATGCTTGCCGATACTCATGAAAAGCATGCGCTCTTGTTCCAAAAGAGACCATACTCTTTGACATATTCTTTTCCACATAGCCTCGGGCTGATGTGAGAAGGCTTGTTGATCCTTTTAACTTTGTTGCAGGTGCGGTGGGTTCGATCATTGCCAAAGGAGTAGCCAACAATGGAAGGGGCATTAGAGCTCCCTCTGATTCTTTGATTCGCTCCTTTAACCTGACGTTCTCTGCTTCAAGGCCGCTAATAGAGTTGTCTAGACCATCTTCAGTTGCTTGGTGTATCTGGGAGATCTGGGAAGGGCGCATGTTCCATAGGTTCATCTCTGAATGAGATTTCCCTTTCTTATTCTTTACTTCTCTCTTTTCAATAACCAATTTTTTGGATTCATTGTAAAAAACAATGCTCTAAAATGGAAAAGACTCTTCTTCGTCGAAGGTATCGGTCCCAATTATTTCCATCTGAGGGTTATGGGGAGTAGTGCTCTCTAGCTGGTCATCGCCAGGGAACATTTTGTCAATGTCAATTTCTTGTTCCATATCTTCGAGGGAGAGATGGTGGATATAAATTTCTCCCCTCGGTCCCTCCTGTTCTTGCACTATTGTTTTTCGTTTTTTTCTTGCATGAAGTTTGTGAGAACTTTCAATTTTTCCAGAGGGAGGGTTCTTATCTCCTCCTCTGCTTGAAGAACTATGTGTGACTTTCTTGCTTGGGTAGGTTGTTGGAGTGCTACTCTGAGATGCTTTAGTCTTGGGTGTGGCGGTCGGGGATTGGGCACTTTTCTCACCTGGTCCTTTTCATTTCTGTTTGTACGACTCATTGGTGTTGAGTATTATCTCCAGGTCGTCGATGTCATGAGCAAGACTGCCTGAGGAGTTATCTCCGTCTTCATTCAGGATAGTGTCAATGAAAGAATTGTTGAAACCGACAACCAATAAGTGTTCTACAAAAATACCATGAGGGTCAAACCCTTTTACTTTTTCAACATATTTCAAATTGAATCTGTGGAAGTGGCTCATGAAACCGTCAATCTTGTTCATATTCCTGACTATGAAATCCCCGACTTTCCATGGCCGAGGCATGAATTGCCTTTTTCTCTTTTCATGCAAAAAATGCAACCAATAGGTGTAATTCCTTGTTATCTCAGCAATAAACATTGTATCAGATATGTGACATGGAAGGAAGGAAGGATTTTCTTTGGACCCAAAAATCCTTATAACATTATAGTTCTCCATTTGTTCTAGCGTGCCCTTCCTATCCAGGAACTTGCTCACCTGGTCAAACATCTGGGGAAAATCCTTTCCAAATATCAATCCTTTAAAAACTGAAACAAAATCATTAAAGACTTCATAAAAATGTTGGAAGGCGTTGTGTCTCCATAATGTCTGGTACCAAAAGGTCACTGGGTCAAATTCGCAGTTTACCTTCTTACACAGAGATAATCTAGGGAATGGACATCAATGCACTACCACGAAAATTAAATAAGATGACATAAAACAAATTCTTCTGCCTTGTGTATTGCAATAACTAGGAAGAGATTCCAATGGGAATCAACTTGCCCCAATCGAAGATAGCTTGTTCCTTCACCGTAAAATATAAAATATACAGAATCATCCGAGAGATCCTGGTTGTGCTTTCTTGTCTTGTTATCCTCGTGAAAATCCATGCAATTTCCCGGAAAGGGTTTTTAAATGCATTAACCTGTAATCTAGTCATGACCTCGGGAACGACCGTTGGGTTCTCTAAGAACTCTAGTAAGAGGTCCAATCCATTATCATTCTTCTTTAAGAACTCTCTGTAATCCCCGCCCTTGAAAGTAAGCATGGGGTCGGGAAGTCTTAACATCTTTCAAAATACTTGAGGCGATAGGGAGACTCGAAAATGGTCCTGCAACTAGATAATCCGTTGTTTCGAAATATAATTTTCAGCACAGTAGGTGACCAACTCCTTACAGTCAAAAAATTCGGGGACACAACCTGCTCACAAAATTCTAGACGTTTATATAACTTCCTTCTGGGCAGAAGGGGATGAGTAGTAGTCATAAGCTCTGGACCACTAAAAACTCTGGTCCTTGTGCCCAAAATTTTCAAGGTATCTCCACATAAATGTTGTTGAGCTACAACCATAAGGTGATGAGAACTTTCCTTTTCTCCTGATAGTATTTAAAATGAACGTTGGAGCATGATAATATAATCTCCTGTAAATCTTGGTTTAATGCGTTTTAATGGGAGATGTCCTCGACCTTTTCTTCTATTAATGCCAATCTTTTTTATCTGTCTAGTGAGTTGTCACTAATAAAGGCATGCTTAATGTGCATTGGGAAGGGCACGAATGTGGCAAGGATGGACGGGAGCGAAAAATGCTTTGAAACTTTTGTGAACCTGGGAGCCCGAGAACCTGCGAATCTGTGACAACAGGAGGTGAAGAATCGACTAAGTATGGAAAGGAGGGGCATAATGCCTTAAAAAAACTAAAGTAAACAACAATTTTTAGATCCCATAATATTGATCTCTACCAATTCGATAATAGGGAGGTTGAGTTGGTAGATCGAAATATCGTTCAGTTCAGGCGACTGGGGTGCCTGTGAGAAAAGCTAATGATTTGATGAAGATTTGTTTGTATTGCAACATGTGACAATAATTGTGTCTCGCTAGTATTTAAAATGAACACTGGAGGATGATAGTATAATCTCCTGTAAATCTTGGTTTAATGCATTTTAATGGGAGATGTCCTCGAGCTTTTCGCTCATTAATGTCAGTCTTTTCAAACCTGTGTGGTGAGTTGTCACTAATAAAAGTATAATTCATTTTCATTGGGAAGTGTGCGAAGGTGGTGGGGATGGATAGGAGTCCGCGAACCCACGAATCTATGCAACAAGAGGTGAAGAATCAACTAAGTATGGAAAGGCGGGGCAGTTAGATTGACCCAGATAGACTCATTGTAGGTAGAGTGAAGCTTGTGAGTTCGAGGAGTCCGTGGTCGAATTGTAGATCACAATTTTTTTGGGTGGAATATGTATATCACGAAACATGGGGCATGAGAGTTCAATAGCGCCAATCCGGGAACTCGCAGACATAAACATTAACTATGGGAAAACCATTCTCAACTATGTAATATACCTGGAGCTCGAAAAACTCAGGTTCAAGTTTAAAGAGAATTTATTTATATTTACTTCAATACTATTCATATTATTTTATTTTATTAGTATTCTTGTGGCCCAAATGTAAACCATCTTCCAATTTGAAGGGTGATTTCGGCTCACAAATTTTGCTCAAACGCATACGCAATAGAGAAAATATATGAGTTAACATTTTCATATGCAAGTATACTCTCAAATATGGCAAGCTATAATATATGCACAATATTAAAGAGGGACATGACGTCAACACCTTTGTAGATGGAAATGGGCTAGCACAATATTACATTCTTACTATGATGGTGCCTTAAAAAAACTAAAATAACCAACAATTTTTTGCCAATTCAAGATCGACACAAAAACATTCATCAGATTCCATAATATTCTCCCATTAATGCGTTTTAATGGGAGTTGTCCTCGAGCTTTCCACTTATTAATGCCAATCTTTTCGAACCTGTGTGGTGAGATGTCGCTAGTAAAATCATAATTAATGTGCATTGGGAAGGGGCAAAGGTGGTGGGGATGGAGGGGAGCGAAAAATGCTTTGAAACTTTTGTGAACTCGGGAGTTCGTGAACCTGCGAAACTTTGAAGAATCGACTAAGTATTGAAAGAAGGGGTGGTCGGATGGAGTCATTGTAGGTAGAGTGAATCTTGTGAGTTCGAGGAGTCCGGGGTTGAATTGTAGATCACCAAAATTTTGGGTGCAATGTGTATACCCCGAACACGGGGCATGAGAGTTCGATAGTGCCTACTCGGGAACCCACGACCATAAAATTGGCTAAGTATGGAAACAAACGACAAACGATTGGACTCGTGATGTGAATATATAGATGGATATAGAATTTCTCAGTCCGCCACCCCAAGAACCCGCGAGCATAGAAATGAGACTAAGTATAGAACCAGAAACGGATAATAGAGGGGAAGAAGAAAAGGGAAAAATGAGTAAGTATATAAGAGGAAAATGAAAGGGAGCAAAGAACTTTATGGCTCACACAACAACACTTAGTCTGATAATTATCAAACGATAGAAGCACATCAACTATGGGAAAAACATTCTCAGCCATGAAATATAGTTGGAGCTCAACAAACCCTGATTCAAGTTTAAAGAGATGTTGTTTATATTTATTTCAACAAGCAATAGACAAAATATATGACTTGGCATTCTTATATGCAAGAATATTCTAAAATATGACAAGCTTCAATATATGTATAAATTAGATAAAGTATGCAAATTAGAGTTTTGTAACCATACCTCTTAGTCTCTGGACCTTGCATTATGATGGAGGTTTCACTTCTACTTGTCAATAGTTCTTGTGAACTAAAAAACATGTGGTGTAAACGACATAAACATATTTACCATGGCATAGTAGAATAAATAATTGAGGATATTTGTTTTTTTTTTTTGTAAACAAAAGTTCAGAACCTTGTATTAATAATGATCATATGCTATACAATGACAGGTGTTAGCTTCCTGTTCTGCCAAAGAGGGAAACCAGAATAGGTAGCTACAAGTTGTTCAAAAATTGACATGTTCTTTTGAGCTCTAGCCTTGCTGGAATTAAAATGCTTACACAAAAAATTACAGTGTGTATACGAAATAAAAAATATGCAAACTATGTTTTGCAATATTCCGCTAATTCTGCTAAGGCTGGCTATATACAGAGCCGCCATGACTAAAACTACACATACATAATAAGAAAAAATTGCTAAAACACTTATCTTGTTGTCATGGTATATTAGACCACCGACTCTGCAATTGAATAGACAAAAAAAATGAAAACCGGGGGCATCAATCCATATCTAGGCTTGGTTGTCCATGTATAGTGTAGGCTAGGGGTGAATCGTTGACTGTATGTCAGGCATCTGGCGCGTGCAGGAGAATCCATGAGCGCATCGAACAAGATATCCATTCTTTGGCTGAGGACGCTATGTGAATGCACCTGGTCATCTTGCTTTTGCCTGATCTCGAAGAGGAGTTGAAGGTGCTCCTCTACGAGACGGTTGGAAAAATGATGTGGCTAATCTTCCTTCTCCTTTCTAGACTCATTTTCTGCCCCCGTGTTGAGATCCTTGCATGTTCCTGCGATGTTCTCCAGCTGCCAACTTGGAGGAATATCCTCCTCCACCTTGTAGCTTCCATCACCATAGTAGGGGTCACCTGGGTTAATGATGGGAGGGGCTAAGAAGTTGATGTCCGGAGTGAGACATGCGCCCAAGGATGGCACCTCCTCTTTTACTTCTCTTAAACTATGAAGTAGTGGTGGAGGCGTGGGATAGTGAGCAGTGGAGGAGGTCGCCTCCAATTTGACCAGGCTGGCTCCATAGAACTGGAGAGGAGTCGACTGCGTCCTCTGGGAGGAGTGACGATGGCACGCAAAGTGGGCGATGAGTGCTCTTTGAGATGGGGTAAGCCTGTTAGCCTGTGAGAGGGTGATGTTGTTGCGAGCACCCCTCTTGGGCTTTCCGCGCTCCCGAGGCATGGTGGGGGGGATGAGGAGGTGGAGGAAGGAAGGAATGAAGGCTGGGGGAAGAAGTTGGGAGTGATGGAGGGAAACAGAGGAGCTGAGATGGAGAGTGGAGTAGAGGGAAGCGAAGAGGATGCCACTGGTTTGTGAGAAGAGCTTGTAGAGAACAGTGGTGCGGTCGTTTTCGTGAGAGCCGAGGAGCATAGCCGGGAGAGTGCACCAGGGAGGGAATGGAATGGAATGAGCCTGGTTGCCTGTCTTAACATCATAGAAGCTTGAAATGACCTCTACATCCACCATTGAATCCTGAATTGACTGTTGCGTCCTTTTGGTATGCCCTGCCTAGCTGGTTCGCTCACCCAATTTTCCAGCTAGACGCACTAACATAACTCCTCTCATGGTGTGAGCCATGGAGGAATTAATGGGCAAGGGCTGGCGGTCGAGGTTAATAACTCCCTTGACTGCCCTGTTCCAGTTGTCCTCCAACTCTCGCCAAGTGGCACCCCATCTAGGTAACTGAGGATATTTGTTTCCTAAACATAGCAAGAGCATAATCTTTGAATCCTTACCTTCAGCCTTGTCATTATGTTGATGTTTGCGATGATTCACTGCTCATGCCCGTGTCATTTGCGAAACAATGGTTATGAACATGTGTATATTGTTCATAATTGATATGGACGTGTATTAGGCATATGCATTGTATTGTATTTTCTCTGGCACTACTATTGGCACACCTTTTGGAAGATTGTACTCCATCTTTCTCAGTTGTGGCACATAAGGCTTCATCCTCGTGTTCAATTAGTCTGTTCTTTTTTCAATGTAACAATACAGAGAATACAATGGACATGAAGGCAAGTTACTTCGTAGGAACACATGAAAAAGGATGGAAAACAATTTTATTTATTTCAAGGTAGCGGCACAAAAAATACAATTGACATGAAGATAAGTTAATATATAGGAAGATATGCAGTATCTAAGGAAAAAAAGCAAAAGAGTTGTAAACCAATAGAATAAATATAGACAGAGTAAATGAAAAAACAATTGGATATGGAATACGGGTAGAAGTATGCACCTTTGTATGTCTTCTTCTACATTTTTGGTTAAGAGTTATTTTCCTTGTCCAGTTTCCCTGTTTGTTTCAATGAAGGAAAGTACAAAACACAATGAACATGAACGTAAGTTGGTATGTAAGGAAAAAACAAGGAATATGTACATACAGTAAATAAACTAGAATAAAAGGAATAGAGTAACAGATGGTGTTAGAAGCATGTATAGTTTTTTTTTTCTTGATCCATGTCTGT
>ML803647.1:281829-319112 GCA_009831015.1 Picea engelmannii
ATTACAAACCAGGAAAAACTAAGAAGTTGGATAACTTGGTTTTGTGCAACAAGCTAGACAGATATGCTTTGAGACATAGAAATATGATTTTGCAATATGTTTGATGTATATTTCATAATTCAAGTACAATACTAATTGTATCGCGATCAGACCAGTATGTGTCTAAGATAAAGAGGTTGTATTGGGAAATGGGCACATTCGACCATACATGGTCAATAAGTGTGTTTTGTACATGGTTTATCTTATCCAAAAGAAAGCAGAGACTGTATCTACACATGTAGGTTTCCAATTCTTTTGTTCTGACATTATTTTGTAACATGTCAATATTGAAGTCTCCTACAATGATAATGGTTTCATTCATATGTAAATGCTCTAATGCATTTGAAAGAACATTTAGTATGTTGGAGAATGTTGCATGCATATCAGCATAGAGATTCAATATTGCAATTTCTGATTCATGGAAAATTACTTTTGCGAGCACCATCTCAACATTGTTTTCTTCGAAACGCATATGGTACAAAATTGTTACATGTTTTTTCACTAATATCATCACCCCATGTGTAATGTAACTTGATATGCAATTGTGATTTGGAAATTGTTTGTTTTGCATGCATAATGTCAAGTATGTTTCCTGCAAGCACAAAATATCGGATTGCATTGTGTCATAGTCATTGAGTATATCATCCATATGTGCATGTAGGTTGCACGTGTTAAGTGAGAGAATTGATACATGTGAGTTTGTTTGTATGGATTGGTAATCATAATGTAGATTCCATTTTGCGCTAGTCCTAAGGCGTTGCATCTCAATATCAACTTTATGTTTGAATTCGAAGTTATCTTTTGTAAGAGTGCTTAGTAAATACAAGGAGTCTATACTTCTAACACGGGACAATGTTGTGTATACAAGTCTATGTATTCGGATTCCAACAGGGTCAAATGCAACACTATCAAGTGTTAGCCCTTGCGATCTATGGATTGTATGTGCACATGCAAGTTTAATTGGAAATTATTTTCGAATCTTCAGTCGACATGTCTTTGTCGATGTCGATACTGGTTTTGATATTTGTAAGATAGGTGTCCAATCGCACACATTGTTTGAATTATATAGATAAGCCAACTTGTTTGCTTGTCGGTGGCCAATATGCGGCTCATGGAACTTAATCCAGATGACATCAAATTTTTATGTTTTGGTATAAGCTTTGAGTATTCCATCTGCACCATTCACCAAGCCATCATGTGAATCATAGTTGCATGCATATATTTCAACTAGCATGTCTAATTTCAAGACAAGTTGGAAAGGCAAAGTGGTTGTATGTTCATGACGTGGTACATTGCCATGGTTGTCTTCTTCAAGGTCAATTGAATTGATGATGATATCATCGCTAGGCATGAGCGATAACATATATATGTTATGCATTGCAACATCCATATTCGTGTAGAACAAGTAAGGGAAAGTTGGGTCTGTTGGTGTAGGCCGCATGCACCTTGAATTGATATATGTTAAGTCACCATATGTTTGGTTGTTTGTCCGCATTCTATTCAGAATTGCAATAAATGTTTCATCTTCCTGGCGCATTGTAGTATGTAATTCAAAGCATTTTATATTGTCTTTCCATAATTCATGCATCACTATTTACATATTAACCGTAGGTTGTAAAAATATCAAAGAATCTTGGATGGGTTGCGCCTGGTAAAGATCCCCACAAAATATCATGTCAATGTTCCCAAAGTATTTGGTGTTCACATGTTTTATGTTTCTCAATCAATTGTCAATGGAATACAAGAAGTGACTTACAATCAAAGATTCCACATCTATGAAGACAAATTGTAGTTCGTCATAAATCTTAGACAAGGTATCTAACATTTCCTTGCTAAGTGGAAGAAACTATGACTTGTTAAAAGGCATCAAAACTGCAGAGTGGACTGTTGTTCCACTTGCATTATATGCAACTTTTCCTATGTATGCAACAATTAGCCCCTTTGGTTTCATAGGGTTAGACGAATTGTTGAATCATAGATTTGTATAAGAATTTGGAATAGTGATTTCGCTGTGAATGTCTTACCTGTTCCTGCCCCGCCTGTAAGGAACAAGTGCACAGGAGTGTGCATGTTTAAGCATTTTTTAATTGCAATGTCCTTTAGAATTGTTTGTTGTTCTCGATTCAACAATCGTCTGACTATGTAGTATTCGTTATTTTCAATAAACAAATGATGTTTTGTGACTTAAAAGCCAAGATTGATACATTTTTCAATGTCGACTACTCGAGGACGAGGAAAATCTGCTTGCAAGTCCTAGGACTCACAAAGAGTTCTAGTTGTTTTAGGGTTTGTCAATGTCTCATCAACATTGTCAAAGTTTTCTAGTTCATGAACTACACTTTCTAAATCACCCCATGTTGGATTAACATTGTATGTAAATCTAGATTCATTGGTTTGTATTGTACTCTCACAATCAATATACGCAACTTCCCATGTAGAGAAGTTATGTTTTAATGTGTTTTCATTTTGATCAAACATAACGTACAACAATGGTTTTTCTCTACAATAGTTTTAATAGTCAGTATGTTTGTTGTATTTGACAAAGCGTGTTACAGAGGTTTTTTTTTCTTTTTGATATGGGTGCACCATTCTTTTGTAATGCGATACGAACTCTGCTAAGCAGATATGCTTAATAGGAGATGGACGCTGGAGGTAATATTCAATAATAGAGAGACATAGTATGTCCTTTGAATTATCAGGCTCTTGTTCTAGCAAAGATGGTGGTTTAAGCACAAATGTGTGTTTCTAAAGTGGAGATGTGTTTATGAAGACACATTTATTTGAAATACAGTTGAGGGGCAGGGAAAGTGCAATGTGGACTGCTTGTTGAGGAGATATTTGTTGAAGATTAAGTAATGTATTTCCAAGTGTACGTATCATTTGCATAGCATCAATATGACTTCTTTCATGTTCTTTGCGTATTCTTCTGAATGCACTTGTCATAGATTTGTCGACCTTTGTCATGTACGAGGTACAATATGATGTTGAAACATATGCATTGAGGACATACTGTGCATCTGTATTTGCATTCCACATAACTAGCATGTCCTTGGAGAAACTGTTGTTCCAAATATGAGAAATTTTTCGTTTAAGGAAAATTGTTGGTTGTTTAAGTGTGGATTGTATGGCTTGGATGTACTCATCTTCTGTTAGATTTAGCTCTGCCAAGAAGTCTTCGAAGTTCATTAAGTCATCAAAGTCTCGTTGTTATAGAAATGCGAACAAAGATTTAGATTTCTCAATGAGAACATTGTTCTCTAAACTAATTGGCTCGATGATTCTTGTTGTTCTCATTGGCAACACATGGAAGTTGTATCTGCAATGTGATTTTTTTCGTTTTTTACAACTTCTTGTATGATAATGTCCATGAACTTTAGAAAGTTCTGGATCTAAATGATCCATGTTGCATGTTATGTATTTGTTCACAAACTGCTCAATCTGTGAGTTGTTGTCGTTTCCATAGACCGATGCACCCTCTATCCACAATAGTGCGTGGTCATGCTCGCTCCCTCTATTCTGGAATTCAGTCACAAAATAATAGTCCGATATTTTTCCAAAGAACGTTTCATCATGACATATCAATTGCCTCAAAGAATTTATTCTATGCCTATAGTAGCGAGTACATGTCACTGGGTATTTTCTTATGAGGTAGTCAATGTCATCATTTTCCAATGTATCCGTTTGTTTTTTCCTTTTCCTATTCCTATACAACGCAGACACCGTAGTCACCAACAGATCCCAACGATGCTCTGCACTTGTAAATGTGATGAAAAATGTTTGCGGTCCCAATTGTCGGATCATTGCAAAAATAGTTTTCTTGTTTTGTTGCAAATAGTCAAGAGAGATGCGAATGCTTTTGAAATCTATGTATCCAATATTAGATTTTAGTATTTTTTCTAGGTTTTCTTTGTACTTGCTATCTTTGGCCAATAAATTTCTTCCTTGTAGCTGGCCTTTTCTTACTCGCACCCACATGCAAGAGAGCACTTGCTCAATTAGTATGCGCATTGTTTTGAAAAACAAATTTGTTATGTGACAGGAGAAGTCACCGCTTGAATGTAGCAGTTCCCATCGAACTATTTTTTGGCAGCTGAATCGTTCTGTGATGTCACTGGGATGTGGATCTCCATATAACAGTGTTGGGAAGTTCATTTCCTCAACAAATTTGTCCTTGAATATTGCAAGTGGACATTTCCCTTCAACAAGTGCAATTTCGACAATCTTGTCTTGCAAGTCACGAATGCGTTGCGAGTCAGTGAATCTATGTATCAATGTTTAAACAGGTCTTTCATTCTCTGATTTATTGCTTGTATCCAATTCACTAGCAGTTTTGAAACTCTGTGCAGAGCTGTCATCTCCTTCGATGCGGTTTGGGTGGCATGGACAGTGGATACTGAATTGGTAGTATTTCTTATCAAAGGTTGATAATGGATGTGTGGTGTATCTGTTTTCAATGGCATGATGTCAATTGTTCGATCGTAGTTTGAATTAATACAATAGGAATAGACAGTACCATCCGACAGGGCTAACTAGACCTGGATATTTACTCTGAATATGATAGATAGCCATTGCAAACATAATCTGCCACCCTCTACATTTCCTTTCTCATATGGCATTGCCATATTTACAAGGTATTGTTGTCAACTTCCAATTATCGACATACTTTCTAGGAGATAAAAGGTGTTGATGCAAGTAGTTAAACGTCTGTTGACCGCCACCTATAATTGCATTGCAAAAGGATTGCACAGAGTAAAGGTGCAACGAGTGCACATCGAACTCTGTTGCTACCAAATAGAAAATTGCATTGAACAAACTATCTCCACAACTATATGCAATAGTTGTCGCTATGTGAAATCCATTGGAGTGTATATGATGCATAATTCATTTCCAATGCGATTGAAGGTCTTTGCAAATGAGGGACAAGTAAATATGAGGTCCTCCAAGATTGCATATGGATAATTTTCTATAGAGTAGTGGTTCATAATGACCACTAACAGGATTGACATCATGGAACAAGATGCAATATGGATCCCTAGATGCAGTTTTGTTGAATAGTAGATATCTTTGTTTTTCTTGTTAATGGTCATATTCCAATTGATATATTCAACCACTTGGACAACCACTGTATACAAAATGTATCTCCCCAAAGTCCCCTCTCATGTGCACGCAGAGTTGCAGATGCAGACAACCGCATCTTTGAAAAATACGTAGTGACATCATATATTTCATTCAACTGGCAAAGAAATCAGATGCCAATTCATATTGATACGACTCTAATGCCTCAACGTCGCCATTTTCTAAACAGGCCAAGAAATGATCTATCAATCCATTGCGCAGGTCGGTCGAGGAATAACGGAAATGCAATAGAACTCGAAATGCATCGAAGAGGCAATATCCCACAGTATACGAGAATGCATCTAATCTAAAAATCCCATTGCTATGCAATACCTGGTCGATGTTGTCATGTATAATGGAGTCTGTATCTATTTCATAGCACTCAACATCTATTACTTGCTTCGTCTTTTAAGTTGTGATTTTCAAGATGTTTCTTGGCTATATTTAGATAATATGCAAGAAGGAAAAAAAAGAAAAATGAAAACTATAAGTCCGAAACTGCATACCAATTCCGCCATGTATCCTTCAACCTTCTTCGTGTCAAATTCAATGCCCGATGGTTGCTATAGCATATGACAAACAAACAAAGTTATAGTGAACATTGAACCATATAGAAGAGACAACACAAATGAAATAACACTATAAATTTGCTTAGCACAAAGACCAAGTATTTAAGGCATATCATTTTTGAACTTATTCTACGTGTGCATCCTATAAGCGTTTCGATAGCCATTGTATATAGTTTTATAGTCCTATTCACCATTTATTTTCATCCCCACTCTTCACAAATCAACACCAAAACATATTTGAAATGACTTCTTGATGCCCTCCACTAAGAAAACCCATATAGATGGTCTGTCGGATAAACAAAAGCGAAAGAACTAGGCATTACGAACTTTTACCACATGAACGGGATCGACACACAACAAAACTTCTTAAGGTTTAAATTATCTTACAAGACGAAGAAGATATTCTAAGATGTTTCAATTATCTTACAACATGAAATCCAATCTGATACAGATCAATGAACTGACCATTCAGATTACAAAGAACCATTTCTACAAGACGAGATTCAGATTTGAAAATGATCACGCAAGATGCTTTGCAAGACACAAAGGACATCATAAAACCAACAACTAAACGTGGTTTTTGATCCAGAGAATAAAAGCATGCCCTGTCACAACATGGAAAGAAAGGATGGCAAGGTCTCGGTAGATGCTTGCTTCGCAATGACATCTCTGAATTCATTTTGTAAACCCCTTTGCATTGTTATTTTGCAAAGAGCTATGGTACGATGTCCATGACATGGAAGTGGGCATATGTGATTGGAAGGGAACAACCTGAAAAAAATTCACCAAATGTATGGTTTTCAGGAACATAAAATATGAGGAGAACATTCGATTTCCTTTTTAATATGTCACTGTGGCTGCAACAGATGTGGGTTTTGTGTCCAACATTGACATTCAAAGGGGAACAAGACGTTTTGGAAGGGAACAACCTGGAAAAAAAACACCAAACGTATGGTTTTCAGGACCAAAAAATATGAGCAGAAAATTCGATTTCATTTTTTATATGTCACTATGCCTATGACAGAGGTGGGTTCTACGCCGAACATTGACGTTCAAGAACACGAACAAGATAGCAATACACTCTTGTTTCTCTAGTCATAGTAGTCACACACAAAGATGTTCTGCAAGAGGATTTTGACTCGGGCATTCCTAGTATTGAAAATTCTTACTTGCAAACTGCAAATAGTAAACAACAAACAACGAATAGGAATGAAACCATGGCACTGAAACTTACTGGTGAACAAGGAACGACAGAAGCGCAGTTCCAATTGCGGACGCAGAACCCCAACCGTGCAAACTGCAACAATAGGTCCAAATGCGTATGCATGACCTCAACTTTGCAAAGTTGAAGCAAACAAGAGCAAGCAACAAACAACAAACTAGTGAACAAGCAACAAGAAGTCCAACTGCAGCTGCATGACCTCAACTTTTCAAAGTTGAATCAAACAACAATAAGCAGCATCCAACGAACCAATGAGCAAGCATCAACCAGTGAACCAGTAATGCCGGTGAAGAACAATATTGCCCAAATTCATTGCAGAGAAGACTGTATCCAAAAATAAGAGGAAATTGAATTGTAACACAGCTGTTAAGCAAATATTTAAGGCCGTGAGGCCTGTTAGGTAAACACTTAAGGCTGTCAGAACTGTCCAAGGGCCTCGCGCTGTGTAAACATTTCAGAAAGAATGCAGTGTGGCAGGCCTATTTACGTACGTAATAATGAAAATGTCTCTTTAAGTACGTAATGATAAGAAAAAATAAAATAATAACAATAACAATAGTTCTAACAATAGAGACTATGCAAACAAAATTTAGTCAAAGAACAAACTAATATGAAGTCAACTAATAAAAAATTGACTTCGAATGATCAAAACTTTGGATATCTAAACATTTCAATAAAAATAGTAAAAATTCAAAAAGACAGTAGATGATCAAAAACTTTGGATATGCTAACATATAAAACACCGAGAATAGCTAAGTTAACAATAAAACCTCAAATCTATTATCCAATGAAATAATAACATATAAGATTTTTTTATTATATAAAAAATAATGTTTTTAGTTCTTTAGTTCCAACAATATAAATTATGCTAAAAACCCCCAAAAAATAAAATTTAGACAAACTACAAACTAAGTCACTCTACACCTTCAGCATAGTTAAAACATATCTCTGGCTTTAAATCTTCCTGATTTTGTAGATTGTTTGGCCAAAATCGATCCACGGAGGAATTCTTCGGAATCAACCCAAATCTTTAAAATTCCCCAAAAAACAAGAATGGATCAATGAGAATTACGCCTTATCTATAACTTGCAGGAAATGAAGTGTTTTGAGTGTCCTTATCACCCCGAGTATAAGAGTTGATATGCCAGTCATCTCTACTTATTTCTTCGGCAATGTCGAATGTAGAAGTGGCGCCACCATGTCCTCCTTTTCACCACCACAAAAAACATAAATGCTCTGCTGCTGCTGCCGTTACAAAACATCCAATGCAAATACCCAAATCCACAGACATTAAACTCACCAACGGCGTATGCACTGAAAAACCATTAATGAATTTCAGCATAGAATCCTATGCGCCTCTCTTGCAGGCCTGCACCAACATCAAACAACTTAAACACTACCATGCCCACATGGTCAGAAACGGGCTTCACCAAAACAGTATTTTATACAACAAACTTGTGAGCATGTACGCCATGACTGGCAACATGGAGAATGCTCGCCATATGTTTGAAAGCATCAAAAAACCGAACGTATTTGTATGGAATACCATGATTAGAGGATATGTGAAGAACGGTCGCTGTGATGAAGCTCTGAGATTCTATCACCGAATGCATCAGGCGGGAATTCGGCCCGACAGGTATACCTTCCCTGCTGTATTCAATGCCTGTGCTGCTTTGTTAGCTTTGCAAGAGGGGAAACTGATTCATGAACACATAACTAGGAGGGGATTTCAGTTAGATGTTTATGTAGAGTCTGCGCTCATTGACATGTATGCTAAATGTGGGAGTGTGGACTTTGCGCGCGAAGTGTTTGACAAAATGTCTGAAAGAAATGTAGTTTCATGGAATGCAATGATTGCTGGGTATGCCAGAAATGGGCATAGAGACGAGGCCTTGTTTCTCTTTCACCAAATGCAGCTGACTGATACACAGCCCAATTCTGTCACGATCTTAAATGTGATTCCTGCATTGGCAAGTTTGGCGGCTCTGCAACAAGGTAAGCAGATCCATTCATATGTGATTAGACGTGGATTTGAGTTGGATGTTGTAGTGCAAACTGCACTTGTGGATATGTATGCAAAATGTGGGAGTACAGAGTTTGCACACCATGTGTTCGTGAAAATGTCTAAGAAGGATTTGGTTTCATGGAATGCTATGATTGCTGGGTTTGCCCAGAATGGGCAAGGGACTGAGGCATTGGAACTTTTTGATCAAATGCTTCTAACGGGCCAGAAACCTGACCAGGCTACCATGGTGAGCGTTCTCCCTGCCTGTGCTGATTTGGCAGCTTTGCAACCGGGAAAAGTGATCCATGGTTACATGATTAGAAATGGTTTTGATTCTGATGTTTCTGCGGGGACTTCCCTCATGGACATGTATTCCAAATGTGGGAGCGTAGAGTTTGCATATCAATTGTTTGATAGAATGCCCAAAAGAGACGCAGTAGCCTGGAATGCGATGATCGCTGGGTACGCCCAGAATGGATATGCGAAGGAAGCATTGCGATTCTTTAATCAAATGCAAATGACAGATGTCAAACCCAACCTGGTTACCATGATAAGTGTGCTCCCTGGATGTGCAGACTTAGCAGCTTTGCAACATGGTGAGTGGATCCACGCATATATAATTAGAAGTGGATTTGAGTCAGATGTTTCTGTTGGAAATTCACTTATAGACATGTATGCCAAATGCGGAAGTATAGAAACTGGGCAGCGGGTGTTTGATAGCATGCCTAAACTAGATCTAGTTTCATGGAATGTGTTGATTGCAGCATATGGAATGCATGGGCAGGGTGATGAAGCCCTTGCACTTTTTTCCCAAATGCAAAAGGCAGGGTTGAAGCCAGATGCCATCTCCTTCATTGCAGTTTTGTCTGCATGCAGTCATGCGGGCCTAGTGGATGAGGGTCGTGAATACTTCAATCGCATGAGTCAAGATTATTGCATTACACCTAAAGTGGAGCATTATTCTTGTATGGCTGATCTTCTTGGACGTGCTGGGCATCTGGGCGAGGCAGTGGAGTTAATTGATAACATGCCACTAAAACCTAGTATTCAAGCATGGGGAACTTTGCTAAGTGCTTGCAGAATCAACGGTAATGTTGAACTGGCAGAGTACCTGGCAGAACGCATATTTGACATAGATCCTGAAAATGAGGCATATCATGTATTGTTATCAAATATCTACGCTGCAGCTGGCAGGTGGGATGATGTAACAAAGTTGAGAGCAATGATGAAAGATAGCGGTTTGAAAAAGACACCAGGTTGTAGTTTGATTCAGGTTAGAAACAGGGTATATTCATTCCTAGTGGGAGACAGATCACACCCGCAATCTGAGAAAATTTATGAAATGTTGGAGAACTTGTCTAGGCAGATGAAGGAGGCAGGATATGTACCTGATACAAATGTTGTGTTGCACAATGTAGAAGAAGAGGTGAAGGAAGACATGCTGTCCTGCCACAGTGAGAAATTGGCCATTGCTTTTGGGCTTATCAATATAAGCCCTCTGGCCCCCATTCGGATCATTAAAAACCTTCGTGTATGTGGTGATTGCCACACTGCCACTAAGTTCATCTCCAAGATTGTGAAGCGAGAAATTGTTGTGAGGGATGCAAACCGTTTCCATCATTTCAAGGATGGCCTGTGTTCTTGTGGAGATTATTGGTAATGCTAAATAGAAACAAGCACCAAATATATGCTGGCCTACCTACAAACTACACACAATTCTTTCCTTGTGTTGGCATAATGGTTTAAAGGATTAAACCGAGGGACTGATAATTGAGTTATAATGTTAGTGTAAATCTTGAAGCAATTGTATATCGAAGATGCATTAGGTGATTATATCCATAAATTGACCACTGAGGTCAGGGATGACAGGCAGTGTGTGTGTGTCCATTGTTACTAGGGCCAACTATATATAGAAAACAAGTTACTCAGCATGCCTATTTGAAAATCCTTTTCTAAATGTGAAGGGGCTAGAATCTAACGATCCTCATATTTAAGCATCCTTTAAGAATGTCAGACTCGATAATTTTTCAGATATATCACAATGAAAAATATTCTAACCAATACTTTCCTCCAGTCATGAATTGGTGGTTGGCATATGGTGGAAGCAGGGCAGATCTGGATGAGATTATTGTGCAGAGAGGGGTTTGGCAGCTCCTCACACATGCCTGTGACAAATAAACTCACTTGAAAGGTCTCATAAAAACTATATCATGTAACGGCCATCATTTTCCCTACCTGAAGGAAAAGGTGGTGCATGAGCGTGGTGGCTTATATAACAATGGGGTTCTACAGCTGCAAACGGGTTGGGTAGTTTATTCTTGTGCAAGATTAAGGGAAAAAGAACACTGTAGAGAGGAGTTGAGAGTATGGGAATGAATGTCCTAGCTCACTTGCAATGAATGCAGGCTGAGTGCAAGTAATGATACATGAAGCCATCTTGAGTTGCTTTAGTGGTCACTTGGAACTGTTTCCTCTCCTTCAAAAGTTGAGGTAAGTGAATCATTATATGAATGCAGGTTATTTTTTGGAGTGTACATGCACTTTAGTTTCTCAGATTTCTCAACTTGGCAGCATTTCTTTCAATGCTGTTTGCATCTTTATATCTGTCTGAGCTCTGTTGATGTTTGGTAGCTGCAGGAGGTACGTTCCCTCCTAGACGACCTATCTTAGATGAGAAGAAGATTCCAGAAGCAAGAGAACCATTGAATATATGTGGAAATACCCCATAAGAGAAGTCGGCCTAGAAGAATAAAAAATAATGAAGTGACACCACCCCAGAGGAGAAGTCGGCCCAGTGAGGAGGTCAAAGAAGACTATAAATACAAGGTGCCAGCCAGATACTAGTCTTGCCTACGCCATGCAAGGTGGCTAGGTGTGAATAAGACTACTGGGAGAGAAGAAACATCACAACGTAGTTGTAAGACTATGACAGTAGCTGTGTGCTACTGGACAACATGCTAGTAGTTGTGTTCTACTAGTGGATTGCTACGTAGTGTTGATGATTGCAGCGTCGTGAGATATCCTCTAGGATACGTTCTCCTCTGTGACTGAGTTGAGTCGACATGTGAAGGAGCCCAGTGTTGGGCATGCCCACGTGATGGGGCATCGTTCTCCTCTGTGTGAGAGTTGATTCGTTCCCCATTGGTTGGGGCATCGTTCTTCTATGTGTGAGAGTTGAGTCGCTCCCCAGTGGTTGGGTGTGCCCATGTGATGGGTGTATCGTTCTCCTCTGTGTGAGAGTTGAGACGATGTTGTACTCCAGATGATTCTCTTGTGGACTCAGTTGAGATAGAGATCTGTTGAGTATGACGTCCCTGTGGTTGAGCACAGGTGGACGTGTTCCTAGTGGCTGAGCACTAGTGGATATGTGGATCCCTTGCTATATTGTCTAAGTGTAAGATTTACTTGTAACCCTAATTGTGATGTAAAGGGTACAAGTCAGCCCCACCATATGTGAAAGATAATTAAGGTTTATTGTTATAATTAATTATTTTCTGAGTTATTGAGGTTGGCCCTGTTGTGCCAACAGACACACCTATTGCTGTGTCTGGTCTAGTATAAATAAAGGTGATTTCCCCATTGAGGAAACACACTTGTCACTTGTCTTTTGGAAATTTCAGACCTACATTGAAGGCCGAAGTGCGCACCTCTCTTGGGCGCTAGTTTCAAGGTTGTAGAGCACCCTCATGTGTGCATCAGGGTTTTATGGTTGGGGGATCTTCTCTTGAAAATATAGCAAAGGATCGTTGGGTTTTCTTCCCTTGANCTACATTGAAGGCCGAAGTGCGCACCTCTCTTGGGCGCTAGTTTCAAGGTTGTAGAGCACCCTCATGTGTGCATCAGGGTTTTATGGTTGGGGGATCTTCTCTTGAAAATATAGCAAAGGATCGTTGGGTTTTCTTCCCTTGAGTAGAAGGGTTTCCCAGGATATTTCTTGTGTTCTTGTGCATGGTACTTCTTCTTGTGATCTTGGTTATTGCAACACTTGTGAATGGTGTAGCTGCATTTGTTTATGGTTCAAATAAATGCTAAAATGAAATAAACCTCATGCTTGAGCCTAGCATAGTGAAAATTCAACATGTAGTTGTGAGACTATGGCGGTGATTGTGTATCACTGGACAATAGTTGTGTACTACTACGGTGGTTGTGTACTGCTGGCGATGATTGTGTATCATTGGATAGTAGTTGTGTACTACTACGGTGGTTGTGTACCACTGGCGGTGATTGTGTATTACTGGACAATAGTTGTGTACTACTACGGTGGTTGTGTACCACTGGCAGTGATTGTGTATCACTGGACAATAGTTGTGTACTACTATAGCGGTGGTTGTGTACCACTCACTAGCGGTGGTCTTGTACCACTGGACAGTAGTTGTGTACTACTATGACTTGACAACAGTTGTGTTCCATTGGATGGCATTGTAGTAGCTGTGTGCTACTAGCTGATTTCCATGGAGACTGCCAGACTACTTGGAAGTAGCTGTGTGCTATTGTTTGATCACAACATAGTCATGGAGACTGAGATCGATGATTTCAGCTACCAATGGCATGGTAGTAGTTGTGTGCTACTAGTTGATTGCAGAGTAGTCAGTGGACTACCAGAGGAAAAAATCGTGAAAGATACCTCCCTAGCTAAGAGGGAGTGTTGATGTTTGGTAACTGCGGGAGGTATGTTCCCTCTTAGACAACCTATCTTAGATGAGAAGAAGATTCCGGAAGTAAGAGAACCATTGAACAGATGTGGAAGTACCCTAGAAGAGAAGTCGACCCAGAAGAATAAAGAATATTGAAGTGACACCATCCCAGAGGAGAAGTCGGCCCAGTAAGGAGGTCAAAGAAGACTATAAATACAAGGCGCCTTGGTTCATTTGATACACTCATTCACACTCTCATCCAGAGAAAAGGAAGGCACAAGTCTGAGGAAGGTGACACAACAACTACAGTAGCAAAAGTTTCTTATTGTTCAGTCTTTGTGGTAACTCTCTCTTGTGCCCTACCCTTGGTATATGTGCACTACTCTTGTATGGTGTTGCTGTTGCAGCTGGGGTGGTATTTCTGGTTGTATCTTTAGGTAGCTATTGTGCTAGGGTTTATCTGTTGGTTCATGGTTGGACTTGTTTGGACGAAATCTCTCTAAGAAAGTTTTTTCCTCCATTTGGGGTTTTCCCAGGATAAATTCTTGTGTCTTCTCATTCTTGTTAGTGCTACTCTTATTTTCAGTACATGATATAAATGCTAATGTGAAAGAAGATCTAAATATACTGGTAAGCCTAATTGCTCTGTAAAGTTAATGAAACATGGTATCAGAGCTGGTTACCTTTAGAACAGTCTAACCACTGGAAGGAAGATAGTTTGCAGCAATACCTTGCCACGACATTGTAATATATTTGTCAAGCTCGTTGAGCACTAGTTCCAAGGCGTTGGGACTAATTTCATCACAGAGAAGTCCGCCCTACCCTAGCACACCCCCTGCAACACTCTGTTTGCAGTTTGGTGAAGTCCGAAAATTTGAAATTTCTCAGATCTAGGGTTTCTACCGACGAAAATGAGTACTAGTATGAGAGTTGAAGATAGACTGGATGGAGCATATAACTTCAGATCCTGGAAGAATAGGGTACTCCTCATTCTAGAAGAGAATGAGTTATTGGATCATGTCAAGCATGTACTTCCATAACTAGAAGAAGACGAAGCCGAAGCAAAGTTCAAGAAGAATGAAGTCAAGGCCAAGACGATCTTGACAGACTCGATTAAGGATCATTTGATACCAAATGTATCAGAACTAAAGACACCGAAAGAAATGTTTGATGCCCTAACCAGACTTTATGAAAGCAAGAACACCAGTCAGAAGCTTACTCTACAACATCAACTCAGAAACGTGACAATGAACAAGTCAGAAACAATCTCCAACTATTTCATGAGAATCTCGCAGATCAAGGACTAGTTGGCAACTATTGGAGACCCAGTGGACGACGCTAAATTTGTGACTACTACACTCAATGGATTTCCTTCCTCTTGGGACCCATTTGTTCAAGGGATTTACGCAAGAAGCAAACTGCCCAAGTTTGACAAGTTATGGTTAGATTGTACCCAAGAAGAATCTAAGCTAATATCCAAATCTCAGAAGACAAATGATGATGAAAACCAAGCTCTTGTCGCTCATGTGAAGAAAAGGAAAGAGAGAAGAGAAGTCGGTCCGAAGAAAGATAAAAGACCACGTTATAAGAAGGATGCGTCAAAAGTTAGATGCTACAACTGTAAGAAGCTGGGACATTATGCCTCTCAATGTCCCCATAAGGGTGAACAAGGGAAGCATCATGCACATGCAACTGGCATGGAAGAGTCCACACCCCAGGAAAAGGCAAAGGAGTCAAAGGATGAAGAGCATGTCTTTTAGATAGTGGTGCTTCCAAACACATGATTGGGAAGTAGAAGACAACTCAAATGGAACAACAACAGCTAGACTCTGGGTGTGCATATCAGGTTTGATATTTCATATTGCTATAGCTTAAGTAAGTGTTGTAACTAGAATAACAGTCTTCAGAGTTCCATTACTATCAAATGTTTAGTAACACTTGAATGTTGTTGATACGATGATTATTAAGTAAATGCTCATTGTTTAGTATTAATGATGCACGTGTTTGCAAGATGAAATTGTTCTCCTCTAGGAGATGTTCTTGGTTGTTGTTACTCTTGTTCCGGGCAAGTCATAGGTAATAGCTTTGAGAGGGAGCTATAATGACAATTGCAGGAGACAACCAATTAGATGGTCTCTAGCTGAGACATGGAGTAGACTATCCAGACATAGAGCTGTGTACACGACCGTACACATCCATGTAATGAAGGAGAAGAGGACGAAGTCAAAACTTTCTGGCAAGAAGGGCACTTTTGCAGGATACAAAGTATCTCATATGGAGATTGATTGTAAGGAGCAGAAGGCTCCGAAGGTGTCTGTACAGATCCCTCTAGTTCAATTGATCACTCTTCAGATCATCAGGAAGCGTCAATAGAGCCAGAAGGGCCTACCCAAGACCGTTGCAATGACTAGGAAGAGACCAACATGGTCCTATGATACTTTGCAGGATGAAGGGGGGTACAGATATATGGCATTGATGAGCCATGTCATGAGGAGGAGCAGATAGGTCCACCAATGGTGAAGCAGGTGGCCCCACCAAGTACCATCTCAGAAGGAGCTAGAGTTTAGAGGGAGTCAACCCTCACGATCCAGTAGGGAGGAGCAGCCTCCCTAGGATAGTTCATAGGAGATCAAACTTCAGAGGAGGTCAGCACATGCAGAGGGAGCAGATGGCTCCGAAGATTATATAGACTCGGAGGGAGTCAAACTCTAGAGGGAGCATGCAGACTCAGAGTGAGCCTGGTCTCAGAAAGAGTCAGTTGACTCAGAGGAAGACCAGATCATTTAGAGGAAGTTCCCCCTCATATTCAAGTGGGAGAGAGAGACGTCTTTCAAGATTGACAGACAGATGCCATGAGTTGAGGAGGCTAGATCGTAGCTTCAAAGGATTCTAGGAGATGTGAGATCTCATGGGAGGATTCCCTTGTTTCAGTAGACTTTGCTACAGTGACAGAGGAGGCAGTCAGTCAGAAGGAATGGGATATAGATTTTGCCTCAATTTCAGAGACAGCAAGAGACCACACAAGTTTCTAGCTATGTGGCGTTGATGAGGAAGATCATTGATTTAGAACCTTCTACTTATGAGGAAGTTGCTAAGAAGCAAGTGTGTGGAAGGATGCCACGATGGAAGAGAATCAGTCCATCATGAAGAATGATGTGTGGAAAGTAGCTTCGAGACCAGTAGGAAAGTCAATGGTGACTTCCAAGTGGATCTACAAGATCAAGCATGCTCCAGATGGCAACATAGAAAAGTACAAAGCAAGATTTGTGGCTAGAGGATTCTCCCAGCAAGAGGGAGAAGATTATGACGAGACACTTGCTCTAGTAGCTAGAACAAGTGTACCTAGAGCAACGATAGGATACATGAGAAGGAGTCTCATGTTTGCGGAATGAAGAAAGTTTTGTACAGGCTCAAGCAAGCACCCAGGGCATGATATGCCAGACAATTATTTTAATGAGCTTGGGGATGGTTTCCCCTTGATGACATGTTTCCTACAGGGGATGAAAAGCTCACATATGGGTGCAGGAGGGAACTCACTTTAGAGTTCGAAATTAAGGATCTGGGTTTGATGCACTATTTCGTGGATTGGAGGTGTGGAAGAGGCCAGATGAGATTTTCCTTAGCCAAGGGAAATATACTGTTGAGATCCTGCAGAGATTTAGGATGATGGAATACAAGTCCATGGCCACACCTATGTTGATAAATCTGAAGCTCTTGAGTGACTCATCTTCAGATTTGGTGGATCCCATGATGTACAAACAGTTGATTGGATCCTTGATGTATCTGGTTAACACCAGGCCGGACATATGTTTTGCAGTGAGCACTTTGAGTCAGTACATGGTTGAGCCTAGACATGTACATTGGATAGTAGCAAAATATGTGTTGAGGTACCTACATGGTACAGTTGAATATGGATTGAGATATGTCTCAGATGGAGATGTGAAGCTGCAGGGTTATACAGACTCTGATTGGGTAGGGAGTGCAGTGGACCGGAAAAGCACATCCAAATATTGCTTCAGTTTGGGATCATGTATGATCTCATGGTTAAGCAGGAAGTAGACGTCAATGGCACTCAGTACAACAGAGGCAAAGTATATCACAGCTAGTGTTGCAAGTCGTGAAGCAGTGTATGTTCGGAAGCTGCTTGCAGTGATATTTGATCTAGAATTGGAGCCAACTTTGATACATTGTGACAATCAAAGTTGTGTGAAGCTTTCAGAGAATCTCGTAGTTTCATGACAAGTCAAAGATTATAGAGATCAAATACCATTACATCCGAGACATGGTGTAGAGAGGAGCTGTGGAGCTCTGGTACATATCCACAGATGAGCAGATAGCGAACATTCTCACCAAGCCTCTGTCTAGAGTGAAGTATGAGTACTTCAGAGACAAGCTTGGCGTGATGCAGAATGCCCACCCTCGTTGAGAGGGAGGTGTGGTGTTTCTCCACTAGCTGACTAACCCCTTTGGCCAAGGGTTTCCTAGATTAGTCATGTGAGGTGACTGAGGGAGTAATGCACAGCTGGATACTAGTCTTGCCTACGCCATGTGAGGTGGCTAGTTGTGAATAAGACTACTGGGAGAGGAGAAACATCACAACGTAGTCGTAAGAATATGGTAGTAGTAGTGTGCTACTAGTGGATTGCTACATAGTCATGAGACTATGGCGGTGATTGTGTATCACTGGACAGTAGTTGTGTACTACTACAGTGGTTGTGTACCACTGGCAGTGATTGTGTATCACTGGACAATAGTTGTGTACTACTATGGTGGTTGTGTACCACTGGCGGTGATTGTGTATCATTGGACAATAGTTGTGTACTACTACGGTGGTTGTGTACCACTGGCGGTGATTGTGTATCACTGGACAATAGTTGTGTACTACTATAGCGGTGGTTGTGTACCACTGGCAGTGGTTGTGTACTACTATGACTTGACAACAGTTGTGTTTCATTGGATGGCATTGTAGTAGCTATGTGCTACTAGCTGATTGCCATGGAGACTACCAGACCGCTTGGACGTAGCTGTGTGCTATTGTTTGATCGCAGCATAGTCATAGAGTCTGAGATCGATGATTTAAGTTACCAATGGCATGGTAGTAGCTATGTGCTACTAGTTGATTGCAGAGTAGTCAATGGACTACCAGAAGAAGACATTGTGAAAGATACCTCCCTAGCTAAGAGGGAGTGTTGATGTTTGGTAGCTGCGGGAGGTACGTTCCCTCCTAGACGACCTATCTTAGATGAGAAGAAGATTTTGGAAGCAAGAGAACCATTGAACAGATGTGGAAATACCCCAGAAGAGAAGTCGGCCCAGAAAAATAAAGAATAATGAAGTGACACCATCCTAGAGGCGAAGTCGGCCCAGTAAGGAGGTCAAAGAAGACTATAAATACAAGGTGCCTTGGCTCATTTGATACACTCACTCACACTCTCTCATCCACAAAAAAGGAAGGCACAAGTCTTAGGAAGGTGACACAGCAACTGCAGTAGGAGAAGTTTCTTATTGTTCAGTCTTTTTGGTAACTCACTCTTGTGCACTACCCTTGGTAGAGGTGCGCTACTCTTGTATGGTTCTGCTGTTGTTGCTGGGGTGGTATTTCTGGTTGAATCTTTAGCTAGCCATTGTGCTAGGGTTTATCTATTGGTTCATGGTTGGACTTGTTTGGACATCTCTCTAAGAAAGGTTGGCTAGGTTTTTCCCCCATTTGGGGTTTTCCCAGGATAAATTCTTGTGTCTTCTCATGCTTGTTACTGCTGCTCTTATTTTCAGTACATGATATAAATGTTAATGTGAAAGAAGATCTAAATATACTGGTAAACCTAATTGCTCCGTAAAGTTAATGAAAATCTAACAAGCTCATGGGTCCACCAACTAACTTCATACAAAATTGCGGCCCTCATGAGTTGGCCTAATGAACAAGACAGAAATGTTGATGCAACTGCAACCATGTGGTACAATATCTCGAGGATTCTCCCAGGTTAGGGTGTTAGTTTTGTTTAAAAGCATGTATCTATAAGATATAGATGTCCAATGGCTCTGACTCGAGGTTTTATCTTCTAAATTTGGCTCTTAACTACTCTGAGTAGTAGAAACTTTTGTTTTGCATCATCTGTTTTAAGTAATAAAATTTTAATTTCACAGGAACCAATACTTAATATAAACTCTATTTTCAACTTGCTGCTGCATGGTAGAGGAAGACAAAGTGAATTATAAAGTGTGAGCCAATTCTTCAGTTACTAAGATAATAGCTGCACATCAGCATCCAATCCATAATTAGATTTAAATTGTTAGCTCTTAAGTGAATTTAGAACTATTAGTAGTTTACTAAGTACTGAATCAATTTTATGCTAATTGTAAGCAAATTTAGAATGTTGATCACAACCACATTTTGAATGTTCAGAAGTCTACTAAGCACTGAATTCATTCACTGTTACTATAATCATCCTTAGAACACTTAGCTAGTTGCTCTATTCCAATCTCTTATATAAAAACCCATAGCCCATGTAAATTTGTATCATGTAAAAGGGAGCCTTTGGATGCAAGTATATATTGTTAGTTTTACCTTGTTTATCTCGAAGTTGTTCTACATTCATTTTCAGCTGGATGAGCATGTGTAGGAGTTCTTCATTCTTCTTCTATTTGTTGAGCATTAAGCATGAACAGTTGGCTCTTGCTAGAGAGAGGGCGCAGTTGTATGGGAGAGAGTTCATGCATGAAGGTGCAATGTTGAAAGGAGATGCTTCTAACTATTTTTGGTCCTTGGAGTTCTTTGGAATAAGAGGATGCACTTGTTACACAAAAATATGTAGTGTTGTATAAATATATGTGTAGTGGGTGAGTTGGCATTCGTGGGTGCATAAAGCTATGTGGTGTTGCATAAAATATGTGGATTGGGTGAATTGGCACTGTTACTCCTCATGTTGTATGAGGTCCTCTTTCATCATGATCCTGTCACACTTGGCAGTCAGTTGTTGATGTCACATATGATTCAGTATGCAGTTGCAGAGGAGGCTGTTTTATTTGCCCCTAGAGCCTAGCAGGGTTGTATTGTCTAATGGATAATGGATACAGAGCACCATAGTCGCTGAGATATTACTCACCATTGTGATGACATGTTGATGATTGGACTTGGTTTATGGGTCAAGGATGCACATATAACACATTAAATTATTCCTTAAATGTATTTTTGTTACTTGGCATGAGGATGGTGCATTTGTACATGTGGATGGAGTGCCTGGTACAATTGATCATTTTTGCATGATTCCAACATGAGTCAGAGTCGTCAAAGGACCATCTTATTGGATGCATTTGTCCTTGATTGATCCTTATTGAGGAGACCATCTTATTATTCCCCTTATTCATGATGTACTAGTCACCACTTTCATTTGGTTGTTGCACAGTGTTTTCATGTCCTCATCTTAGTTGTTTGTGAAGAAATTTGAGGTTCCTAAGGCTGCCCAACAAGCCTGACATATGACCTCTTGTTGGGCACTAAGTTCAAGGTACTTTCAAATTGTTTTCCTCACTGTTTTAGGACTGTTTTCTGGCTGTCCAAAACAGCCAACAAATCTGAACTTTACCCAACTGTAAATCTGCCTGAAGCTTATGATTGCTTGCTCTTTTGGTGCCTCTTTGTGAAGGGTTTATGTAGGATAGTTTTTCTGTCCAAATTAGCTCTTCACATAAATCAAAACATACAATACTCCTCTAGAATCTTTAACAACTACTAAGCTGAAAGTACTAAGCAAACCATGAAATGAACACAAGTGTTTTTGGTCAACATGACCCTGGAAAAACCCCCATGGGGAAAACCAGTAAGAGAGATAGATATATTATGGAGATTTGAAAGAAAATTCTACAACAAGGAAATATACAAGGGAACCTGATACAAAGACAAGCTCTTCTCAAGCTTGCAATGGAGTCCCTTGAACTTGTGTTTGCTAGCCTTTGAAGAAATGCGCCCTTTGACTTGGTGCGCCCCCTCAACTTGCTTTTCTTTGCTTTTTCCTTTGCCTTGCCTTTGCCTTCTTGTTGAAAGCACCCAAGAGCTAGATGCGCCCTCCTCTCCTTGCTTGGTGCGCACTATGCCTCAAGTGCGCCCTTCCTCACAAAGAATGTGCCCCCTCACTTGCCTTGTGCGCCTACCTCAAGCTTGCGCCCTCCTATCTCAAGATGGTGCCCTTACTCTCCTTATGCACCCTCCTTAAGCTTGCGCCCTCCTATCTCAAGATGGCACCTACACTCAAGAACTCACCCTTGCTTCTCACAAGTGCGCCCAAGTCTCATGTGCCCTTCCTCTCCTCAAGAATGCACCCAAGTCTCTTCTCCAAACCCTCACTTCCTCTCTTCCTCGTCACTCAACTCTCTCAAGTGAACAATGAATCTCCTTTTCCCTCCTTTGCCTCCTTTAGCCTAATCTCAAGGCTAACTTAGAAAACCAAGGGCCTAGATTAGATCTAGGCCTTTCTCCAAAATGAATGGATGAGATTAGATCTCATCATTCACTTAAGTTTTCGTAGTTCACTTTATGTTCATTAATTCACACTTAAGTGAAATTAATGTCACTTTATGACTTAAGTGAATAAAGTCACTTTAGACTTAAGTGAATAAAGTCAAAATGAAATTATAACATAAAGTACAAGCATGAGGGTCAAACTTTCCCCCTTTGTGTTTAGAGACTCACAAACACAAGGGGACCACTTTCCAAGGTACCCAAATCTCAACACTCCCTCTTACTGAGGAAAGTATCACTCACCCCTCCAAACCTGTCCCTGAAGTGGACATCCTTGTCCCTTGGCAAGGACTCGGTGAGTAAATCTGCAACCTGCTCATCAAAAGTGGCCTCTGAATCCGATCTGCTCGTCACCATAGCCAAGTGGGACCCAAACCTCTCTGGTGCCCTGCTCTCTCTCATCAATCTCTAAGGCTCTCCAACATACTCCTTTGCCTCCTTCAAGGTCTCTTGAAACCATCTTGGTTTCCTCTTCCCTGAAATAACCTCTCGCAGAGTAGTCTCCTCATGTCCATGAGTCTCATGCACAGATCTCTGCAAGGTAGTGTGTGACCCTGAAGAACTTGCACCAACCGTTTGTATACACGACAACTGTGAACCTGAAATTGTCCCGGGTGGACCAGTCACCCCTGAACTCTGTGTACTCGACACCTGAGGCTGTGTCCCTAGCGAAACATCACTCTGCAACTGTGGGACCTCCTCAACTCTGTCTCTCAACTCGAGAGATCTCCTGAAAGCTCTACCCTCCTCAAATTTGACATCTTTCCTCACCACCACTCTCCTAAGTGCTGGAATGTAGATCAGTAGGCCTTTGTGACCTTTGAGTATCCAACTAGCATCCCTCTCTCTGTTGTGGGATCTAACTTTGTCCTCTTCTCTGAGGGGACATGAGAGAACGTCAAGCACCCAAATATGCGTAGGTGCTCAACATCAGGCCTACTCCCTGTGAAGGACTCCTCAGGAGTCTTCCTCCCCAAAGCTCTATGGGGACTCATGTTTTGCAGATATACTTCAATGCTACAAGCCTCTACCCACAAGTAGAATGGAAGTGCCTGATCATGCAACATTGACCTCGCTACACCAACTATGGCCCTGTTCTTCCTCTATGCAACCCCATTCTGCTACAGGTTGTAAGGAACGGTCAATTGCCTTTTGATACCCTGCTCAGTACAAAACTTTGCAAACTCCATGGAGGTATACTCACCTCCATTATCTGACCGCAAAACCTTGATATTTCTTCCTGTCTGGTTCTCCACAAGAGCTTTGAACTCTCAAAACCTCTTGAAGACCTCACTCTTGGTCTTCAGGAAAAAGATCCAGGTCTTCCTGGAGTGGTCATCTATGAAAGTAACATAGTAATCCCAACCACCCAAGGAAACTCGTGACATGGGCCCACACACATCTGTGTGTATCAAGTCTAGTACCCCGGTTGATCTACTTTTACTGTTGGGAAAGATAGTATCGGTGTACTTCCCAAGAGCACACCCTCTGCACACCTCCTGATGCTCAACGTTGAACTGTGGCATACCTGTCACAATCTCTCTCACGATCTCAGAGCTCCATGATGCAAATGATGCATCCTACGATGCTAGAGCTCACACAACTCACCGTTGTTGCTGCTACTTGTCAAAGCATACAAAGGCCGAAAAGCAATCTATACAGGTTCCCCTCTCGTGTCCCAATCACTCTGCCAGAAGTGACACTGGACCCCTTAGGGTGAATGAGGACCTCTGTCCCTCTGAAGGACACCTCAAACCCCTTATCTTGGATGGAGGAAACTGAAGTGAGATTCTTCTTCAACCTCGGGACATACAAAACATCCCTGAACACCAAGGTGGCATACACTCCCTTTGAAATGATATTGTACCACATCCGGTCGCCCTGACTATGGTGTCGTCTCCAAGCACTATCTTCAACTTGATCTCCATATCTCAGAGATCAGTGAAGTGCTCTCTCACACCTGACATGTGACTCGATGCTCCACTGTCAATGTACCGGACACTGGATGGCATCTCAACTGTTGAACAACAAGCTATCGAGGAGCACTCCCTCTCAAACTGAGAGGTAAACTCCTCCTCCTCTACTGTCGCTGGAATACCACCCTGCTTCTTCTTCTTCTTCTTCTTGGGACACTATCCAACATAATGTCCCGACTAGTTACAAGCAAAGCATCTCACTTTGCTCATGTCCCTCTGCTACTCACCTCTTCTTGGCTATTGCTGCTTGGCCCCACCTTTGGGCCATTGCTTGGTCTTCTTCTTGCCCTTAGCCACAAGAGCAAGATCACCCTCACCATCCTCACCTTGCTGCTGACTAGAAGATCCAGAGCCAACTCTAAGCTCCTCTTGCACAAAGTCATCCCAGCGCCTCTCCCAACTGGTCATATGCTCTCTAGCCACGATGCCTCATACAAAACTCTCCCAAGGTCTGGAAAATCCATTTAAGGTTTTCCTCAACAACTTTGAGGGATCTACTATCTCGCCAACCGTTGCCAACTCATCACAAATCTAAGAAAATCTCGTGAGGAATGAGGTAACTGTATTTGTCTTCGTCATCTTGGTGCCCCTTAGCTTCTCCTGAAGCCCTATCTTTCGGTTCTGGTTAGGACCCTAGTAAAGACCACACAAGGATTGCCACATCTGAAATGCGAAGTTCTTACCAGACACATGAGGTATGACATGGTCCTTGACCGCATCAAGGATAGTCCTCTTGGCCCTGATATTCCTCTTCTGGAACTCAACCATGAGCACTGCATCTGTAGGAGGTACTATAGGATTTTCCACAATGTCCCATAGCTCTCCCTCCTCCAGAATCAAGACTATCCTGGCCTTCCACGGAGACCAATTGCCTTTGCCCGCAAGCCTATCCTCCACCTTCAAATCTGCCACCAACATGGCTGCCATCTTATGCTAAAACCGATACACTCTGACCAAGTAAAACTGAGCAACATTGAACAACACAACAAAGCCTCCAACACACAAAACCCAAGTGTGAAAATAAAGCTTCCACAGAAGTGAAAAATCTGTCGACTGTTTGCAACAAAAATTAGCCACCTCTTGTGCCCTCAGGCTTTGATACTATAAAGAAATTTGAGGTTCCTAAGGCTGCCCAACAGGCTTGTCATATGACCTCTTGTTGGGCACTAAGTTCAAGGTACTTTCAAACTGTTTTCCTCACTGTTTTAGGACTGTTTTCTCGCTGTCCAAAACAACCAACAAATCTGAACTTTACCCAACTGTAAATCAGCCTTAAGCTTATGATTGCATGCTCTTTTGGTGCCTCTTTGTGAAGGGTTTATGTGGGATAGTTTTGTTGTCCAAATTAGCTCTTCACATACATCAAAACATACAATACTCCTCTAGAATCTTTTACAACTACTAAGCTGAAAGTACTAAGCAAACCTTGACAAATGAACACAAGTGTTTTTGGTCAACATGATCCTGGAAAACCCCCCATAGGGAAAACCAAGAAGAGAGATAGATATATTATGGAGATCTGAAACAAATTCTACAACAAGGAAATATACAAGGGAACTTGATACAAAGACAAGCTCTTTTCAAGCTTGCAATGGAGTCCCTTGAATTTGTGTCTGGCTAGCCTTTGAAGAAATGCTCCCTTTGCCTTGGTGCACCCCCTCAACTTGCTTTGCTTTGCTTTTTCCTTTGCCTTGCCTTTGCCTTCTTGCTGAAAGCACCCAAGGGCTAGATGCGCCCTCCTCTCCTTACTTGGTGTGCACTATGCCTCAAGTGTGCCCCTCCTCACAAAGAATGTGCCCCTTCACTTGCCTTGTGCGCTTACCTCAAGCTTGCGGCCTCCTTTCTCAAGATGACACCCTTACTCTCTTTGTGCACCCTCCTTAAGCTTGCACCCTCCTATCTCAAGATGGCACCTACTTTAAAGAACTCACCCTTGCTTCTCACAAGTGCGCCCAAGTCTCATGCGCCCTTCCTCTCTTCAAGAATGCACCCAAGTCTCTTCTCCAAACCCTCACTTCCTCTCTTCCTCTTCACTCAACTCTCTCAAGTGAAAAATGAATATCATTTTCCCTCCTTTGCCTCCTTTAGCCCAATCTCAAGGATAACCTAGAAAACCAAGGCCCATATTAGATCTAGGCCTTTCTCCAAAATGAATGGATGAGATTAGATCTCGTCATTCACTTAAGTTTCCATAGTTCATTGTATGTTCATTAATTCACACTTAAGTGAAATTAATGTCACTTTATGACGTAAGTGAATAAAGTCACTTTAGACTTAAGTGAATAAAGTCAAAGTGAAAGTATAACATAAAGTACAAGCATGAGGGTCAAACTTTCCCCCTTTGTGTTTAGAGACTCACAAACACAAGGGGACCACTTTCCATGGTACCCAAATCTCAACAGTTTGTGTCCTCATGGTGGTGTGTTTTCCTAGAGTGTCACTTTTCCACACTCACATTTTATCATTTTTCATCATGTTGTCTAGGTACCATCCACCATCACATCACATTTCACTTTTCCCTAGACACAACATACATTACACCCATATTTCACTCTATCCCCATCCTTAAAGGGCACATGAGCTATTTCAGCCTTTTTCATATAGTTTTCCCTTCATAACTAACCTCTCATTGACCATGTTTTATCATTTCGCCTTCTCCATGTGTGAATATGCTAAAGTAGTTTGGAATATTTTGTTTTTGATTAATTAAGCCCAAAACCTTAGGATGAACACTACATTATTGGCCTATTATATTCATGGTTATACACTATAATCAAGGCCTCATTCCCTAAGTCAAAAAAGAAAACGAAAAAAAAGGAAAAACACTAGGGAATGTAAGTTATGTCTATGTGATGCAACACTTGAGGGTACTACTCCCTTTTGGTACACATGTTGAGGCAACTCAAAATAAAAAAAGTTATATTTTGTTGAGTGGTTGCCCATCTTATCAATTCGTTGGGATATTTTAGCCTTTTTCTTGTTCACACATGCCACTTCACTTCACTAGGCTTTGGCCTATCTATTGGCACATGTTCCTATGGAGTTGGTTGAGCTTGGACATGGTTTGAAGGTTAGTTATACATGCACCCTTGTTATCACTCATCCATGCCCCTTCATCTTACCTTATCCATTGACACATTCTTCTAGGTGGTGCACTCCACTAGGGGATTTACTTGCATCTTTGATTGGTCTTGTTCACACTTGGTTTCTACCATGTGGAAGGTTAAAGTGGCTGAGAGCTAATTTGCCCTACCTTTGGAAATGCTTGCACATTTTCCTAGGGTGCGCTATCCATTATGGTGAATATTTTATGGTTAATTCACTTGGTCAATGTGGACATAATGCACATCTTCCTACATATTTATATTTTAAGATGATGGTTGGGCCTTGAGGACCATGCCATCCATTATTTTATGCTTGATGAGACGAGACAACCACCTTGGTGAGCTCAAATTCTATTTTTAGGAGTTCAGTTGGCACATTTTTTAATGAATTAGTTGATGGGGCGATTTGTATTGAGGAGATTTAGTGGGTCGTTCCACTTGATCACATGGTTATTCATTTGTTTTGGGGATTAGTCCCACCTTATTGAGCCTTTTTACTTGAGTCTTGGAGATTTGTACATGCGGCATAGATCCACTTATTTTATTAGTTGTTTTACTTGTCCTCT
The DNA here is from genome assembly GCA_009831015.1 of Picea engelmannii. NCBI lineage: Eukaryota > Viridiplantae > Streptophyta > Pinopsida > Pinales > Pinaceae > Picea > Picea engelmannii. The sequence continues at coordinate 309,575 of ML803647.1, forward strand.
CAAGGTAGTTGGAGGATAATGCTAGTTTATGCTTTCTTATAATAGATCTAGGGTTTTGAAATAGATATTATTATTTTATTGAGGAGGTAGTTGAGCCAAAACTTTATATAATGGAAACTCCTCTCATTGAAATGGTTTGTTGAAGGATTGAGCATCGAACTCTTGGTGCTAGTATCGTGTATGCTTTTGGAGTTATTAGATGTTCTGGTGATCCGCCCTAGTGGATGAGGAAGTCTTCTACATGACTAATGTTGTTTTCTATAGCTGATATCTTCGTTGGAAAATGGTTGAGAGGCATTAAAACTGGTAACACCCTTCCATTTTACTTATGTTTGTCATTTGTGATGAATTGCATGAATATATGTCTATCTATGTATGACTATATGCACTTATAGTTCATCTTTGATAAATACAAAACCTCATAAACATTGGATTTATCTACACTTTAAATTCATATTTGCAGATTTCTGAAGTGTAGGACAGCAAGGAGAAAACAAATAGTGTTTGTACTTTGCATCCTTATTTCTATTGATCCTCTCATTAGGAAGGCCTCCCGCGCAGCCTCATTAAAATCCCATAAGCCCAATATAAAACGTAGGCTCTAGTACCAGCTTTTAACCACCATAAAAATATTGAATAAACTCCTTTATTTTTGTTAAAATTGATCTGGAAATCGCTGTTATCCATCATGCTCCAGATCTGTCCAAAACTGTCTAGAAAAACCACATTTGTTGCATCTTAATCTAGACTGAAATTTCTGATAAATAAATCTGTTTTTCCAGTCATAAGAAAATTCTTAGAACAGATATATATAAGCCCAGAAATCCTCTTTTATTTCAGCAAAGCAGATCTGAAAATTACAGCATGTATCCTATACTTAAGTCTGCTCCTAAGTCTGTAAAATTCATTGATTAATACATGTAACATCTGACAAGTGATTCTGTCTCATAAATCTACAATCCTAAACATTTTAATAACCCTTGAGTCAGATTTATAACAAGTCCTTAAACCCTCCAGTCTTCAGTTTATACTTCAGGACTTAGTGAAGTTAGGGAAGCCCCCTTTGTGTTGGTACTATACTATCCTAAAGTGAGGGAAGAGGTTGCTCAGGTGACAGTGGTGACTCTTTCGAGTTGTACTTGGATTTCACTTGGTGAAGACTTTACACCTAGGGTGATAGTTTGAGTGGTAACATTTTGGTGCTGGTGTCAGGGATAAAGTCCATTTCTCAGAATCAAGAAGTTAATACTTCAATGTATTTGATGAGTGTAAATATAAACCCTCATTTGAAACACTCATCCAGCGACTCCACTCGAAGGAAGTTCAAACCATAGATACTCTACATGGGGTTCTTCTCATAAACTTTTTACGAGATTTGCTGACCTGGAAAAAGTCTGCAAAAGGAGAATCAAGAGATATTCTCAAGCTTCATTGAATAAAAATATTGAAATCCTTGAGGATATTGGTGCATTATTTGTTGAAAGTTCAGGGTAGCCAGTAAATCCAATAATTATGGCTGCCCTTCTTCCTACTTGGGTAAAGAATGTCTATAAGGCTCTTGACATATCAAGAATCCAAGGATCCCCACATGATATGCCATAGAAGTATAATAAATGGCTTCCAAAGTTTGCTAGAAGTAATGTAGTCACGGTTGAGGATCACATAGCAAAATTTTATGATGTGGCTGGCGAAGTTGGTGTTCCCCAAGACCATGAGGATGTGGTTGTGAAATTATTCTCTTTATCTTTGGAGGAAGATGCTAAAGTGTGGTTTAGAGGACAGATGACAACATAAGGAGTTGGCGAGATTTCCATGATCTCTTCATGAAGCAGTGGGCTGTTAGAAAAGATGGTAGGATGCTATTAACTCAACTACATGAATAAAGAAAAAAGAAAATGAAATTGTAAAGGAATTTGATGACAAGTTTAAGAAGTTGGTTGATAGTGTTTTTGAAAAAATTGAGCCTACAGAGGATGTAATCCTCTTACATTATACCGATGCTTATGAGGAGCATTTTGCTTTAATGTTGAAAGATAAGTTTCCAAACACTTTGGAATTGGCACAATATTGGGCTAGCAAGATTGAAGAAAATATGCTCTCTACCAAAGTAGATTGTTTGGGCTCCTCTAGGGCATCCACCTCAAAGGCAGAAAGCAAGCCAAGAGCTATGAACATTGTTGAGCCATCTCAAGATCCTATGACTGCATTGAATGGGAAATTTGAGAAGTCATCTATTGATTTGATCCAATCACATACATCAATTCTAAATAGGATGTGTCATAGCGCAAGTTGTAGGTTGGGAAAAGTCTGACCCAACCACAAAGAAAGTGCTACAACTTGGGAATCCTACACCCAATGTCACCTTGATGTAGGTCCCGCACTTCAAGGGTGACTAGGTCACTCTAGGGAGGCGATCTCGGTGACCCTAGGGGGATTGAGATGGAGATGGAGGGAAATGGAAGTGAAGCCCCTAGAGGTAAAGTCTAAGTGGAAAAAGGTAGGGAGAGATGCCTTGCAATTCAAGTAATTACTGCCCCACAGGTATAGTACTTCTCTGGATGATTGTACCTGCCCAAGACACAAGAAAAGATAGTTTGCAATGATATATGTTAGTTGGATCAGCAAGTTAAACTTGTTGTCCCTAATTTGCAACAGTATATAACAATATATATCAGCAGGTAAATGGTACTATAAGCTGCTCAATGAGTGGTAGAGATCAAGTAGAAAATACAAGAGAAAGACTAGCTAAACTCAAGATGAAAAGCCAATATTCTAGCACAAAAGATAAGGTTGTTGTAAATACTTGTCTGCAGAAAATTATTTCAGCCTTATGGCTGTAACATTCAATGTATTACAACAAGAAAATCAGCCACTGAATCCCCTCAATTTTTTTTCCAAAAAAGTGTGCTAGGCCAAGGAGAGTAAGTATGCAAATTTTGAGCAAAATCCAATGGTTGATAAGAGAGTTATTCAAGCAAATAAGTTAGGGGTTTTGCAGCCCTAATGGATGAATATGTAATTTTGTAACAACAACAAGAAGTAGCCCCTTGATGGGGACACCCTAGTGGCTGTGAGGTGCCCAAGGCACAAGGAATACAATCCACTTTGCAAGAAGTAAAAATGACCGAAATTCACGTTTCCCAATGCAATATTTTATTTCTCCAATGCAATAATAAATGACTAGTATCTTTACTATTGGGTTAATGGGGTCATGAAAAGAAAGATCTAGAGAAGCTACCTCCTTGGGGGTGTAAGCCCTTTTACTTCCCAAGGCAAGTTTCTCTAGCTAGGGTTTAAACTAAAAGGGTGTATGCCCTTATACTTCTCTTAGCAAACCCTTGTTAAAGCAATAAGATGAAGCATAAAGTGATAAAGACTATGGTGGGGGTGTATGCCCTTATAGTTCCACCTAATTCTTAACACAATAACCTTGACTTGAAACAAATGATAGCAAGAGAGTAAAACCATACCAATTCAAGGAAAAATGTCAAGCTAATCCACCACAATAGCAAGAGATAAGCCTTCCAAGGCTTGCGCATCACTCTCATCAACCATAACATTAAGAGATAACCATAACAAGTGCTAAAGAGATAAAAGAGTGAAAGATAGTCGAAAATTTCAGACCAAGTCCTCTCACAAGACCTCTACAAACACCTTAACATGGCCACCATCCCTGGATACCCCAACGCAATGCCAAACAAGTCAAACAAGCGGTTGCCAAAGTTCCTAGGAAACGATGTAGTGACTGCTGAAGATCATCTCTACACCGTAGGCTAGGACATGGATAATGCAGAAGTCGGGCATGAGGATGTAGCCATGAGGCTACCGACTTCATCACTCATTGAAGAATCTCTCAGATGGTTCAAGGGCCTTTTGGATAATCACATCACATCCTATGAAGATTTTTCCAAGTCATTTAAGAGCAGGTGGACAATGAAGAAAGACAGTGGGATGCTTGTAGCTCAATTCAATCAGATAAAGAAAAACGAGAATGAGACAGTGAGCGAGTTTGACACCAGATTCAACAAATTATACAGTCAAATTTTGGCAGATTTTCATCCTACTGCTGCAACAGTTCGTCTCCAATATGTGAATGCATTTGATGGGCAATTTCATTTTATTCTGAAGGACAAGAAGCCCACTTCTTTGGAAGAATCCAAAGAGTACAATGTAGAGATTGAAGAAAATCCCCTTGACTCAAAGGTAGATCTTTTTCAGTATCCTCGTGTCAAGGTAGAAGAAAAGAATAAAGCTTCCAGTAGCATTGCTCCTTATCCGGTTTCTCTCTTGACTCGGAAGATGGATCAGATAAGTACTCAATTTTTTCAAGCACAAAATCAGATCATGGGTCGTTTGACTACTGTGGAAAGAAATCAATTTGCCTCCAGACCTTAGTTTATCAGACAATATAGATATGCCATGGGTTTGAAACCAAGGCCTCAACAAGAGGCAAAGGCCCTTGATACTTTGAAACATGTTGGGATGGTTGACACAGAACAAGCATCTTGGTGTCTTCCATGTCAAGAGCCTCACAGAGAAGATGAGTGTCCCCGACGAGATTGGGATTCTTTTAACAATATGAACTTCATGGATATGATATGTACCTTCAAAAATGAAGAATTCACACAGGAACATATTGATGAAGCCAAAAGCCAGGGAGAAAGAAAAGGGAGACTCTAGGCCTTGAATCAATTGACAGACGATTAGAAGGAGCTAAGGAAGAGGTAATATTTGATCTACACTAGAAGAAATAAAGCTCCAGTCCCTCCATCACAACCTGCCATCCCTCCTCCATCTACAAAGAAGGTGGTCCCACCACCTCCACCTCTAGTACAGGAGTTGCTTCTAAGCCAGCTCCCACAGGTGAGATCCAATTGAATATAGATGTTGCAACCATGTTTGGAAAGCTGAATATGATGTTCCTAGTGATTGAGATGTGCAAGATCCCTTCTCTAAGGAGGGAGATTTTGAAGTTGTTACATGTACCAACTGAGAAGGAAGACCCTCCGATCATTTAGAGCACTATGTATCTTGATCGGCAAAAGGACAAAAATCCTCCTTTCTATCTTTCATTAGGCATGAATGGCCTCCGCTTGAACAACTATGCACTAGATTTTGGGGCCTCCACAAATGTCATGTCATTGAAGGTTATGGAACAACTTGGTTTGAAGACGACACGACCCTATGGAAACGTATGTGAAATTGATTCTAAAAGGGGCAAGGTTTATGGGTTATGTGAAGACGTTGAGGTCTTTTTGATTGATTTTCCACATATCAGCCTCATGAATATAGTGGTGGTTGACGTTTAAGATGCTTGGGGGATGCTCTTGTCAACGAGTTGGCCTGTTGCCCTTGGGGGTTTCATTAGCATGGACCTTACCCATGCACACATCCTCATGGTAGATGGCACTTTTGAGGTATTATATAGTCGAGAGAGAGCCGACAAGCATGTGACTGATCCCAATAGTCCTTGTTATCGCACAAGTTGTAGGTTGGGCAAAGCCTGACCCGACCACCAATTGGTGACAACTAGAAGGGCACCTACCCACTATCACCTTAGGTAAGTGTCCCTGTTACTTTAGAGGTGAGGTAGTCACCTCAAAGGGGGAATCTCGGTGACCCTAGGGGAAATGAGATGGAAAAGGATGAAGATGAAGAGAATGTCCCTAGAGGTCAATTCTAAATGGTATGAAGATCTTGGGAAGGTTCAAGGGGTTGCAAAAGCCTTGGATGAATTGTCGAGAAATTAGTACCAGCCCAAGACACAATGAAAACCACCATGTAGTATAATATGTTAGTTGGATAAGCAAGTTAGGCTTTCTATCCCTAATTTTCAGCAACAAATAATAGTATATATCATCGAAGAAACAAGTATTAGAGTTGCTAACAAGTTGCTAAAAGTCCAATAAAATGTGCTCGAAACAAAGTAGATAAAAACTAGATAATTTCACGATCTATAGCATGAGACTTTAGCAATGAGTTATGGCTGTCATAAAATATGTATGCAGAAATATTTTGCAGCTTTATGGCTGTAGCAGACTTGTTGTGACAACAGTGAATCTAGGCACCAAAATCCAAAAGAATCCACCCAAATTTTTTATTTAAACAAGTAGAATAAAGTGGCAAACTTTTAGAAAATATTGATGGTAGAAAGGTAAGTTATGAGTGAAGTTATGTTTAGGGTTTCTGCAGTAAATGTACCAGCCTTATGGCTGTAGCAAACCAAGGTCTATAACATAAAACTTATCCAATTAAATCAGCTCCTAGTTAGCTCAATAAGTGTGCCTAGGTTAGAAGGACGTTAGGGCAGATTTTTAGGGCTAGTCTAGGGTTAGTTTAGGAGCTAGTGCAACCCTAGTGGTTGTAAGTTAGTTTTACTATAGCAACAAGAAATTGTGGTTGAAAGGGGACACCTCGATGAGGTAAGGTAGCTCAAGGCTAGGGGAACAAACCTCAAGTGAGAGAAAACTGAAACCTTGAAATTTTACATTTACCAATGCAATCATTTATATCTCCATTGCAACGATTAGTGCCTTTAGTTATGGGTTAATGGGGTCTTAGAGAAAGAGCTAGGGCTACTATATCCTTGGGGGTATAAATTCTCTTATTCCCCAAGGAAAATAACATAGCTAGGGTTTGAAATTAAGGGGTGTATATCCTTATACTTCCTTAACCAAAACCTATGCAAATAATTTTAAAGCTTAACAAATATGGTAGAAACTAGGATAGGGGTGTATGTGCTTATACTCCATATCTAGCCTTAGCCAAAACAACCTTAACTCGAATTACTAATGATAATAACAAAGTAAAGAACCATACCAATCCAAGAAAAACCTTTAACATGCCAATGTAAACCACCGCGATAAGCTAGAAGTGACCTCCAAGAGATGGTGCATGATCATCATCATCACCATAATCAAAGAAACCATTCCATAACACAAGAGACAAGAAGAACTCCAAAGGTAGCGAAAATTTCAACCATGTACTTCTCACAATGGGAGAGTTATGTTAAAATGAGATCTTATGATCTCTTATTTATACAAAATGTCACTAAGATAGTTTGTCCACATAGGGTAAAACACAAGACTATTGGTCAACAACCCTAATCTTTCCCCTTTACAAAGATAATATTTAAAAATTCACTTTAGTTTCACTTTTGCACAAAGAAAACAATAAAACGATGGTGACATCTCCCTTTTAGGGGATGTTTTTCCTCTTTGACCAAGTTGATGGAGTTCTAGTAGCATGGATAGGCCTCCAAAGGCCACTTGTCATCAATCCACGTCCTCTTCTTCATGATCAAAGCCTTATTTCACCAAGACACCCATTCATCCATGTCTCACCACCAAACCCTAGCCCCCAAGGATGACGTCAAGCCTAAAAAGGTGATGTTTTGCCTCTCCTAGGCCATTTGGCACGTGAGGGTTGGGCTAGGTCTTCCACATCATCTTCTAGATCTCCAAAACTTTGTCTCTGTGATTCGACATGTGGACCCATGACATCCAAACTATGGGCTTGCAGCCCCAAGGAAGCCCAAGCTAGGCTTGTTCTTCCAAAACTATCCACCAACTAGCTCCTGCAAAGACAAGTAAGCACGCCCTCCAAGGATCTCATATCATAACATCATCATAAGTAAATCAAATCAATAAATGAGCCGCCTAATCATGTGCATCAAAGATTACCTTGTCAAACAATTAAGTGCTCAAATACATTATGCGACTTTCCAAGCTTGGATATGGGAGGGTTGACGAGGTGTCCTATTGGGTAGATCTTTCCCTAGGTCAAGGAGTGTTTCCAAGAAATCCCTTTCTAAGCCATGTAAAGTGGGTGAAGTGGTTAAGGGTCGAGACTCAATGGGCATCGGGTTCATGGCATACAAGGGGTTGTAGTGTCTCATTAATGGGTGCCTTTGTAGAGAGTGTGTGGCACCTTCGTTTGCAATGCAATTTTTCCAAGCCTGTAGTTTTATCATTCTTTGTTTCTTTCATATTTTAAAGAAAAGTTGAAGGCCACTGTCCTGGCATGGTGTCCAGATAATGACAGTGTCACTCACAAACACCTAGTGGAAATGAGAAGATTGGCTCGTGATGATACCCCCTTTCTCTCAACCATGCAATTGAGAGCCATTACCCTGGCTTGGTGACTAGATGATGGTAATGTCATACCACTAGCTATCTATGAACATGATAGGTGGGCTTGTGATGAGACCTCCTATCCTCCAACTAACCCTTTAAGCATTCTTAATCATTATTCATGTGGGTCCGCTTTTTCTTACAGATAAGTGTTTCATTGCTTTCTAGGGAGGATCCCTGAGCGAAGCATCTGGAATGTTTATATATAGGATTTTAACTTTTACCCAACATCAATCCCTCTGGGCCTTCATCCCCTTCTTTCCATAGAATGAGGGACAACCCCTTCTTGTTAATGTTTAATCCATTATTATAGTTCTTTGCATTTCAATAGATAACAATAGCATAAGATAGAATCACTTAGAAATACACAATCACAAGAGACACATCATTTATCCTGGGAAACCCTCACGGGGCAGAAAACCCAACAAAACTTCCTTAATATAGATAGCCAATACAATCCCAAGAGATAACTCAAACAAGTATAGAAAGTCCTCTCCCAAATATGCGTCTCTCTCTCTCTCTCTTCTCCAACTGCAACTCCGAAACTTGTCTCTCAATGAACAAGTGAGTGTGTCTAAGTGAGGCGCTAGCCTCCTTATTTATACAAGTCTGGCACGCGTGGAAGTGTATTTTCATTGGCAGGGCCAAATTCTTCTTCTGGGTGGTTATAACCACCTTTATTATATTTCGGGGCTTCTTTAATATATTTTGGGGCCGACTTCTCTTTCTGCCTATTACAATTACATTATGACCAATCCACAAAAGGGGATTTGGTCCTTTACAGTAGCTGACATGATCAATCAACAATGGAGATTGATCCAATGAATAATATATCAAATAGTAATTAGAATACACTTTGCAGTTACATTATTTCAACACTCCTCCTTAACAAGAAGGGTATTCTTCAACAGCATTAGACGAGAGAGAGGCCTTTATCATCAAGAACATCAGGAGGACAAAATCATCAATATCATCTTGGAACACTGACTGGCGTATCTATAAATCATCGGAAGTTTTCTTCATCGGTAGCATCGTCATTCTCAATGGAATGCAATCATCATTTGCATCAATATGAATTAGTATAAAACTAATACATCATCATCATCACAGCACGAAGTTGGTTCATCATAATACAGGACTGGCTTAAGTCACAGTTGTTAAGCTGGAAGCTCAATACTCGTCTTGCTTTACGTCACAACAATCAAGCTGGAAGCAAGATACTAGACTGGCTTTACGTCACAGATTCTCAAACTGGAAGCTCAGTACTTGTTAATGTTTATGCCATTATTATAGTTCTTTGCATTTCAATAGATAAGAGCATCATAAGAACAAGATCACTGAGAAATACACATCCACAAGAGACACAACATTTATCCTGGGAAACCCTCTAGGGGAAGAAAACCCAG
>ML803647.1:325383-350045 GCA_009831015.1 Picea engelmannii
AAAAAAAAGATAACCCAATTGATGAAATGATGAGTGGCGGGAAGGAGTTTTGCAAATTGTCTCATCCTCCCATCTCCTATCTCAGCCACAATCCCCTATTCCTGTATAAAAAAAATAAAAAAATCACAAGGTTAGATAAAAAAAGAAGTATCTTAAAAAAAAAATACTAAATAAAAAGATGTTATCACATAGGCCCTATAACTTGCATCCCAGAGCTAGTTTCGGAAAAAGTTATATAATATTTAATATTGAGGAGATCTGTGGAAACCAAATAACTAACTTAAAAAATCTAACTCTTAAAAGATAGCTTCTCTTCTTATGCTTATCGAAAAAAGATTCTGATAGGAAGTACCAGAAAAAGTAGTCATGGATTTTACATTTGCCTACAATTTTTTTTGCTCATAGAAACAACTTAGACTAATCATATTCGTATAAAACCTTTCAAGACCTGATCTTCCCCTATAACTCAGGTAAGGTTATCACTTGCCTTTTTTATATCATAGTCGTCAATTTGGAAACCTGACATTTTCTACTACTGGGTTCACATTTAAGATTTAAAAATTATAAACCAGTGGTGATGCGCACAAACCTCTGAAGTGCCAAGTCAGAGAGAGAATATGGATGAAAATAAGCTAGCTCAAAATCAAGAAACCAATCCTTGACACTTACCGGAAAACACAGGCTAATAATTCATATTTCCCGACACTTATCAGAAACATCTTTAGCTTATGGGTATCGAAATCCATGCGCGATCATAATATAGACGGATTTTCTACTGAAATCTCAGAATCCCCTATGCCAGCAATCTATAACATTGTATTTATTTCGATCAACATAAAATGCAAAATGAAACTATGACAATATGGAAGTAGAGAAGGGGGAGAAATAAATCCGAAGTGGGTACCTGTGATTCCAACCACATAGTGCCAAATCTCTTCATTAGGCATCATTGTGGGTATGTTCGTCGCTGCAAATGCTAAAGATGTCCAAACACGAACCAATCTACCTCTGCCCACGAGTGTAGCACCTCCGCCAACCCAGAAACCAAGCACCCAAGCCACAAGGAAGAGAGCCCACGAAGGGGCAATGCACTACCCACACCGCCACCAACACCCAAGCCATGAGGAAGAGAGCCCATGAAGGGGTAGTGCACTACCCGCACTGCCACCAACGCTAAACCACAAGCAAAAATTCCACAAAGGGCATGTATTGTGCAGTACACATCAGGATAGAGCCCAGCGACCTAGAGCTAAGCCACGACCAAGGGAGGAGCCCACAAGGGGCGGTACTCATTTTCACCAACAATACACAACGCGTGCAAAAGACCAAGCACCAAATTCCAAGCCAATATTTAAGCGACCAAGGAGCACCACACGACAAGCCAAATCACGGCAAGTGTCAATCCATAGCACTAAGGAGGCACCCATGCATCGCGCACCAAGAGAGTCCATGGGTGGATTGGGGGCTGAGTTTAAAACAAATCAATAGCAGGGAACAAGAGATCCTGAAGTTTAAAACAAATCAAACCAGCACCCTACGTGTTGGCCATGGATCTTGTTGCTCACTCTATATCTCCAACCTCAGACCAAGTCATTTCCTTGCTAAGAGCTTCGGAGCCTCAGAGGGTTTTGAGAGAGCTTCAGAGCCTCCCGACAAATCGAACCTCGAGCCTAGAACCTGCAAGTGCGATGACCAGTTGTTAATGGGGGTGGCAGTGGCGTTTTGGGACGTTGAACCCTTGTAGAACCTAGCCTTGACCGTCAGACCGGCTTGTGCCCTCAAACTTGAAGGTGTATGGATCATAATCGAACCAGACGATGAATGGAGTGAGGAGGAAAGGCGACGAATAGGGTTGAAGGGTCTCAAGTTTTTATTTTATTTTGCTAAGATTTGGAAGGGAAACACGTGGAATCCCATGCAGGTCTGGGTTGCGTGTCATAAGGAAGTGTAAATTTTTATTTTATTTTAATTAGAACTAATCCTTTATTTTAGTTTCCTATTTAAATTTTGTTTAATTATTGTATTTTATTATTATAATTCATCTTATTTTATTTTATTTTATATACGAGTATTTTAAATTTTATTTTATTTATTTATTATTAGTATTACTTAAAAAAAATTATTATCGTTATTAAAAAAAGGGGGATTTAAATTTGATTTACTATAATAATATTTTTTATATATAATTCATTTTTGTTTTTTTTATTATTTTGTACAAATGAAAGTTAGTTTAACTTACACATGATTATAATTAATCATAATTAATTAGCCATAAATTTATCTATTTATTCATAAATATATATAATTTAAGGTACTTATTGGTATGGTCATATATATAGTTCATTGCTAAATAACAAATTTGACAAGGAAGTGGTAAGTAAATGGTTAAAATAGTAGGATAGCTAAGATTAATGTAATGAATAAAAAACACATGGGAAATTGAGGTATTACAAAGACAATTAACAATAATATCCTACCATTGCTTAATACGAGTGTGTATTGATTTAGGGAAGGGCTCTACAATCGAGAAGGGTTAGACATTTGATTAAATAGATAAATTAGGATAATTGGTGAGTACCCCACAGTGTTATCCTAGTTAGCAAGGCGAGAGAGATTGCAGTTTACTTAGGCGAAGATACCAAGCTTAGATGCTTTAACCCTGACCTAAGCCACTTACCTTATAGGAGTAATGTATGTTTACAGACAAGTATAAAAAACTTACGCCTAACCCTATGTTTGCAAGTATAATTTTGAGCCAATGTGGAATGTCTTAAACTCTTCCCTGAATAGCATTTGGTTTGATGCAGATTTAGTTATTCAAGATGGTTAGGACTCGGGGAAATCGAGGCCAAGGGGCATCGTCACAAGGACCACCAATGTCGGTGCTGCCAACACCATTGTCTAAATTAGCTCTCATTTTGCGCTCCTTAGAGGCTATTAATGAGACATTAAAGGGATGTCAATCAACAGATATCAAAGTGGAACCCCCACCATCTGGAGTGGGTAACCCTGAAGTGTTGAGGGACTCAGAGGGAGTGCCTCCACCAGGGGACATCACCGGAGAACTATAGAAGATCAAACTCCCATATTTTGTTGGGGTTCATGCAAGTGAACATGCAGAGGCATGGTTGGAAGGAATGACATGATGTTTCACCTTAAGAGACTATGCTTTCATATCAAAGGTGAAGATAGCGATCTTCCAGTTGAGGGATAATGCTTTGAATTGGTGGGGTAACCTAGAGAGGCAGTTGCACCTTACCCCAGACACCGTCTCATGGGATATTTTTTAGGAAAGGTTTTGGAGAAAATATTTTCCTGCGTACTACAAGGAACAACAAGTAAGAGCATTTTATGCTCTAGCTTAGGGAAACAAGACCGTGGAAGAGTACGAGATCAAGTTCATGGAGTTAGTAAAGTATGTCTCATACATGGATACCGATCAACGACAAGCATAAAATTTTGTGTACGGGTTAAACCCTAAGATAAGGGCCATGGTACGAGTGTGGAAACCATCGTCAGTAGTTGAAGCAATTGAAAATACTTGTTACGCAGAGGAGTGTATGAGCTTAAACGAAGGTATGAGGTCAACCATTCCACAACATATTGGATTTGTGGGGAAGGCCCCTAGGAATTTCTCCAGGGGAGGAAGCTCTAGGCCACCTCCTTATGGAAATAGAGTCGCTCCTAGAGCAGTTACAACATGTATTTCAATGGCAGCGAGTGCAGTATCCCACTCATTGCCAATGACACAAGCAGATCCATGACCTTCTCAGAGATCAACAAGTAGGGGCAGGGGTTCCAAGGGAAGGAACTCATTTCAAAGACCATCATAGGGAAGTGTGTAGGTTCCATATTGTGTTACTTGTTGGGGGTGTGGAAGACCTCATTACCAACATGATTGTCCAGAGTCACAAGAAGGATTTGTGCATAGAGAAGGAAAGGCCCTAATGGGAAGAGCGAGTAGTAGCCACCAGATTTATGTAGGGGTTAATAACGATCAGGAAAAGCATCAATCCACTCTGATGGAGTCATCATGTACGCTAAATCACATCAATGTTAAGATTTTATTTGATTCTGGTGCTACAAGTAGTTTCATTTCACCTTGTGCATTAGAAAAGTGTGGGTTGGAAGCCTACAAGCACGATGAATTTAAACAATTCGAGATGGATTCGAGGGAAAAATAAGTGGTAGGACCTAGCATCGATAATTTTCTTGCAGACATGGAAGTGTGTACTACTAGGTTGAAGGTGTACATCACTGCTCTAGGGACATATGACCTAATCATTGGAATTGACTAGTTAGAAGCCCATAGAGCTATGGTAGATTGTTTCGTGAAAAGGTTTCTTTGTGTTGACGATGAAGGAAGGTCAATAGAGATCCACATTGTACAGAGGAAGGTGTATCTACACTTTATATCGACCATGAAGGTTAAACGTTGCATGAGGCAAGTTTTTCGATTATATGTAGTGGAAGAAGTTAATGAAGAGAAAGGACCCTCCATGGATCAATATCCAGTATTGTCGGAGTTTGAGGATGTTTTTCCAAAAGAGTTGCTAGGGTTACCTCCTGAGAGGGAACTTGATTTTGCCATTGATCTAGAACCCTGTTTCAAGCCAATTTCCAAGATACCATATAGGATGAAGGCGTCAGAACTTTGTGAGTTGCATATGCAGTTGAAGGAACTAATTGACTTAGGGATAATAAGGCCTAGTGTCTCACCTTGAGGTGCACCAGTGATTTTTGTCAAGAAGAAGAATGGTTTCTTACAACTGTGTATAGATTACAGGGACTTGAACCGTGCTACAATGAAAAATAGGTACCCAATTCCACAGATAGATGATCTATTTGATCAGATGAAAGGAACAACAATTTTCTCAAAAATTGATCTGCGATCAGGGTATCACCAGTTAAGGATTAAGGAAGACGATATTTCTAAAAATGCCTTTTGAACTTGATTTGGGCATTACGAGTCCATTGTAGTAGATTTTGGTTTGACCAATGCACCAGTAGTATTCATGAGCCTCATGAATGGTGTATTCTAAAAGTACTTCGACCATTTTGTACAGGTCTTTCTTGATGATATCCTCATCTATTCCAAGAATGAAGGGGAACATGAGGAACACTTGTGAGTGGTGTTGTCATGCCTTAGAGAGAGAAAATTGTATGGAAAGTTGTCGAAGTGTTATTTCTTCCAGAAAGAGATTCACTATTTAGGTCATATAATTTCCGGTGAAGGAATCTCTGTGGACCCAGAAAAGGTGAAAGCCATTATGGAATCGCCAGTGCCGAAAAATGCTCATGAGGTGAGAAGCTTCATGGGGCTAGTTGGTTATTATCGGAGGTTTGTGGAAGGGTTCTCTAAGATAGTGAAACCCATCACCACGTTGCAACGCAAGGGGGTCAAGTATGAATGGACAGAGGAATGCAATATTTCATTCATAGAACTTAAGAAGTTACTAACCAGTGCACCAATTCTATGAGTGTCAGATATGGAAAAAGACTTCACAGTCTGCACTGATGCCTTGAAGAAGGGATTGGGGGCCGTGCTAATGTAGGATGGGGGAGTGATAGCGTATGCGTCAAGAAATTTGAAGCAACATGAGGAGATTTACGCTACTCATGATTTAGAGTTCGCAGTTGTAATGCTAGCTTTGAAGCTTTAGAGGTATTATCGAGTGAGATGAAGCTTTGAGCTCAAAATAGACTATGAAATCTTAAAGCATCTCTTCACTCAAAGGCATCTCAATGCCAGACAGAGATGATAGAGTGAGTTTATGAGTGAGTACAATTTTGGAATTTCGTACATCAAGGGAAAGGAGAATGTGGTCGCAGATGCCCTAAGTAGGAGACCACGTGTCTTATCCTTGGTACCCTTGATAGTTAATCTGAGGGAGCAAGTGTTGGGTCGACTCCTTGGAGATAGTTGGTATTTAAAGGTTACTTCAACCCTCCAGAGTGGGAGGTAATTAGAACCGAGGTATGAAGGATTTAGCCTTGAAGTAGATGGATTGCTAAGATATCAGGGAAGGATGTACATCCCTGAAGGTAGGGATATTTGAAGCATCATACTCAAGGAATCCCATAGAGCACTTTATTTTTCACATCCGGGTGTGAAGAAAATGTACACAGACATGAAGAAGTTTTTATTTTAGGTAGGCATGAAGCGTGATATAGTCCATTTCGTTTCCAAATTCCTAGAGTATCAACAAGTGAAGGCTGACCACCACCACCCGATAGGTCTCCCACAACCACATGGTGTTCCTATGTCTAAGTGGGAAGTCATTTCTATGGATTTTGTTGTGGTATTTCCACTCACATCGCACAAACACAATTCCATTCTTGTGATAGTTGATAAGTTGACCAAGAGTGCTCATTTTATTCTTGTTAGAGACACTTATGATTTCACTGATGTGGCACATGTGTTTATAAGTGAGGTCATTCTTCTACATGGGTTACCCAAGAAGATCATTTCAGATAGGGACTCATGATTCACATCTATGTTTTGGACAAGTTTGCAATCAACGCTGAGAACTTAGTTGAACTTAAGCACAACATATCATCCCGAAACAGATGGGAAAACTAAGAGAGTAAATCAGGTTATGGAAGACATGCTTAGGATGTATGTTATGGATAATCAAACCCATTGGGATAAGTAACTACATTTCGTAGAGTTCGCCTACAATAACAATTTTCATAGCTCCATTGGAATGCCACCCTATGAAGCTCTGTATGGAAGGCCATGTAGGACACCATTGAGTTGGGAAAGGTTAGAAGATTGAGTGACAGTTGGGCCAGAATTGATTCAAGAGATGGAGGAACATGTGATTCAGATTAGGCAACGACTAAAGGAAGCACATGATAGACATAAAATTTACGCTGATGCACATAGGACTGACCGAAGTTATAAACCGGGAGATCAAGTTTTCATTCGTATCAGGCCTAATAAGAGTACCATTCGGTTCGGGAAGGGGAAAAAGTTGTCGCCTTGATTTATAGGACCATTCAAAATCCAAGAGAGAATTGGACCCATTGCCTATCATCTCATACTTCCACCCCACTTGCATAAAACTCATAATTTTTTTCATGTATTTGTTCTACGTCATTATGTTGCTGACGAATTTCATAAACTGAATTGGAAGGAATTGCAGGTATCGGATGTGGGAACCATCATGGTCGAACCATTACGCATATTGGACCGTAAGGTCTGACAACTAAGGAATCGTCTAGTAGACCAAGTTAAGGTCCAGTGGGACAAGTATAGCCCAGGATCTTCTAATTGGGAGAATGCAGAGACCTTACGATGAGATCATCCCTCACTTTTTTGACCACCTCAGGAATATGTTTCCCGAAGGTTGGATGTATGTAATTCCACCTTTTGACTTAGACAACTAGAATTACTTAAGGCCTAATCATCTTTTATTTTCTATTAACTGTGAAACTATTAATGATTCACTTGAAATTTTAAGACATATGGAGCTATGTGAATGTCAATTCTATGAATGTTTATCGTTATTTGAATTATGATGGATATTATGCAATCTATTTCTAACTTGAAAATTTTGATATTTAAACTTGTTGGTACGTGGATACCGAATTGAGGATATGATTAAATGCATTTACATGATGATAATGCATGGATATGTATGAGTTTGTGTTATAAACTAATATGCAGGTCAATGGACTATGAAATAGCCAAAGGATAATGATAATAAAAGGTTGATGTCATGAACATCAACCGAGAAACAATATGGTATGAATCTTTGTATGTGACATTATGTTGGCTCAAATGCATTGCTATGATATGTGGACAAGTGTTGGTTTTTCAGGTGGCGAGACTGCCTGAAACTGAATATACAATGAAAAAATTCTCAGCAACACAATGCCACTGTATGGTCCATGGTAGGGTGTTGACCCTAGTTCTATTAGGATGAGTGGAGGCATTTCCCACCATGTATCCTCTGAAACCTAAAGTCATGGGAGGACGGTGTTAGCTCACGCTCCCCTAGACATGTGATGATGATTGCAAGTTTTTTGTTGGGGAAGCTTGGTCAAGAGAGTTGACACTTCTTCTTACAGGTTCTATCTGGAGTTAGGTCAATATAGTTGACGCTCCAAGATAGTCCAAAATAGGAAGGATAGTGGTGGAAGATGGAAATAGGTTAGGGAGGAAAAATGACTAGAAGTAGTTGAGTGTGTGTGAATTTTTCACCTTATAGTAGAATTTCTTGATTTCCTCTTTTTGAAAAATATGTATATACATATGTTTATATTTGCTTAACTGAACTACAATTATCTAAGTGAATGTTGCTTGTGCTAAATTATTATAATTGAGGATTTTTGCGAACATTTTAAATGGTTTACTATCCTTTATGAAATGAATGGTCTTGTTGATTGGATTGGACACATACAAAAATTACTTTATGTGTGATAGTTATTGTCATTAGTACATATGTGAGTCATGTATGTGCTAGCTACTCTTGCATGCCTTGCACATGTACACTAGTATGTATAAGTGTTTTAAATTGAAGATTTTGTTTATTTGATGTGGATGTATGAATCATGTGCCATTACCCTTGTATTGTAAATTACTCTAACTTCACGGTGAAGTTTCTTGAAGGATGGGTGCATGTAACCACCCAATTTGATTTTATTGATATTAGTTTGTTAAATTAAATTAAATTAATTATTAAAATAAATACATTTGGATCTTTTTACTATTTTATTATTTAATGGTAGGTGAGGGAATTAATGAGGGGATAAGGAAGTTGGGGAATTGAATGAGGGGGAGGGATTCGAGAGAGGAGGATAAGGAAGAGGGAAGAGAATTGGGAGAGGGGTATTCTTTTCTTTGGGGGGGGATTCTGGAAGAAGCAGAAGGGAAGGAGGAAGAAATTGGAAGGAATGATTGTTTTGGGGAACTTTTACAGGGGCATTGTTGTTGCTGGGAACTTTGGGCTTGGGGGCCAGGAAATTGCAAGGATTCCTGGAGCTAGGGAGTCGGAGAGGTCGTTCCTAGTTGGTTGGGAGGTAAATATTCAGTTTTAGGCAAGCACTTTTAGCAGGAAGACCTTCTTCTTCAAGAGGTAAATTCTGAAATTACTATTTTTGTACTAAATTTAAAAATTTTCAAGTTATAGCAGTTATAGATATACTATGTGATGTCTTAGATTTTGTTCTTAAATCTTGCAACCAGAATGGAAGAAATCCCCTATCATGGTTAAACAGAAATATATATTTACTCTAGTTTTAAATCCATTATGGTTGTTACATGGAGACGATGAGGGTCCAAGTGGTTTTGAAAGTTTGAACTTTGTTGATAATAGAGACTTCAATTGCACCCTTCAACAAAAGTCTCATGTTGTGACAAATGAACATATGAGGCCAATTAAATAAAGGAGCATGGATGTTGCTAGAATTGCAAGGATGGATATGCTAAACTCCATTGATAAAATTGCTAAGAATGAGCTTAGATGGAACAAGATCATTCAATACCAAAGAAGGAATCAACTTCCTATATCTTCACAATCTTATGGGTTTGAAAAACACTAGGCTGAAGGAAGTCCAAGAAATAGTCAATTTAATCCTATAGTTGGTGTTGCACAAACAATTTCATTAGAAATCTATGTGATGAGCAAGGATTTTGAGTTCGATGTTGATGCGATGCATGTATGATCCAAAGTCACCATCTTGGTTCCTTTGTTATAATTAATCAAGATCCTATCTCAAAAAGAAAAGGTGAAGAAATTTTTAAGTATTGAAGAGGCTAGTGAGGATTTTCCAGTGGTTTTTGCAAGCTATGCGTCAAGGAAGGAAGAATGGAATCCTTTCACTCTTCTATGTCACTTTGATTGTGAATGACCTTCTCCTCCATAATTGCATGATATATTTAGAGGCCTCCAAGAATGTCATGTCACTAAAATTCGTGAATCAATTAGGCCTGAAGACTACAAGATCATACATAAATTTTTGTGCCATGGATTCGAGAGAAATCAAGGTTTGTGGTCTAATCAAATAAATGAAGTTTAGCTTAACAATTTATTTGAACATCTCAGTTTTGATGTATGTTGTGGTCATAAATGTGTTGGATGCTTGGGGGATGCTTTTATCAAGGAAATGGACCACCATTTTGGGAGGTAGTATCTAGATGGACCTCTCTTATGATATCATCCCAACCTATAAAGGGACTTTTGTGACTCTTCATAGGGAACCAACGTTGAGATACCATGTTGAAGACCCTAATGACCCTATGAATGGGTTAGTCTGTAATGATGACGAGTTTTGTAACTTTGCAATTTAGCAAACTTGTTGGCCCCCGATGAAGGAAGTATTCAACTCAAGAGAAGTGATGGTGTTGGGAGGATGCAATTTGATGGAGCCAAATCCAGAATCATTGCTACAACTGGACCTTCTCAAGTCATTAGCTCTCATAGAATGGAAAATCTCATAAAAAAGGGTAGCAAGGGAGTTGTGGTTAAACTTTATTCTATGGAAGTTAATAAGGAAGATGAAAATATTCCAAAAGAATTAAGATACACCTTGGAAAAGCACTATAGGTTCTTCCAAGAAATTCCTAAAGGTATACCTCCATCTAGAGATCATGGACATCAAATCAAACTAATACCAGGAAGTACTCCTAATAAAATGCCTTATAGATATCCTCATCAACAAAAGAGGGAGATTAAGAAAACGGTACGAGACATGCTGGATTCAGGTATTATTCGACCATGAAGGAGTTCATTTTCATCCCAATAGTGATTGTGAGAAGAAAAGATAATTCTTGGAGGATGTGTCCTAATTATAGAGATATAAACAAAATCACCATAAAGGAAAATTTCTCTATTCCAAATATTGATAAGCTATTAGATCAACTTCATGGAGTGTCTTATTTTACAAAGATAGATCTTAAATCATGATACCACCATATCATATTAAGAAAATATGACTTTCTCAAAACAAATTTTAGAACTCATGATGGGCACTATGAGTTCACGATCATCCCTTTTGGGTTGACTAATTCTCCTGTGTCTTTTCAAAGCCTTTTGAACAAAATATTTCTAGCCCATCTTAGAAGTTTGTGTTGGTATTTTTTTATGATATACTTATCTATAGCAAATCATGGGAAGACCACATTAAACATGTGGATCAAGTCCTCCAAATTCTTGATAAAAATTAATTGTATATAAAAAGATCCAAATATTGTTTTGAGAAAGAAGTAGATTATTTGGGTCATATTGTTTCAAGGGAAGGGGTTAAGTTGGAAATTCAAAAGATCCAAGCTATTACAAGCATCCTATTCATAAGAACATCAAGAGTCTTGGAGGATTTTTGGGTCGTACAAGATATTATTAGAAATTTGTTAACAATTATGCATGCATTGCAGACCCACTCACATCTCTCTTGAAGTAAAGTTGATATGTATGGAATGAAGAGGCTACCTTGGCATTCTCACTTTTAAAAGATGCCATGTATTCTACAACAATATTAGTAGCACCTTATTTTGGTAAAACATTCATAATCGAATGTGATGTATTTGGACAAGGAATTGGAGCAGTATTCACGCAAGAAGGGAGAGCACTGGCTTTTGAAAGTAAACAATTAAAGGGAAAATACTTGGTGAAATATACATATGAAAACGAAATGGCAACAACTTTACATTCAATAAAAAATGGCAAGAATATCTCATTGGGAATCATTTTAAAGTCAATACAGACCATGATAGCCTAATTTACTTTTTGGAGCAAAGATTGTCATCAGAAGAGAAACAAAAATGGGTAGCAAAAATGCAAGGTGATTTTGAAATAATATACAAAAAAGGGAAGGACAATGTTGTCGCATATGCCTTTTCCAAAATAAAATAAGCCTTAAGTTTATATTCCATTACATCTTCCATTCTCATGTGGTTGGAAGAAGCTCGCCATGAATGTAAAAATGACAATAGTACGAGACAAAAAAAATACAATTTATAAAGGAAGGGATGAACTCTATGGAACATTGGGAGTGGAAGAGAGATGGTTCGTCGGGGCATATTGAAAGATGCATTCCTTTTATCTTTTGAAGAGCCTCGATGGTTCATTTGTGCACATAAAAAGATGTGTTCCCTTCAATGTTTTGAAAAGCATTGATGGTTCATATAGGCATATTGAAAGATGTGTTCCTTCAATGTTTTGAAGAACCCTAATGGTTCATCAAGGCATATCAAAAGACGTATTCCTTTTGATATTTTAGATACCCCCAATGGTTCATCAGGGCATATTGAAATATTTCATTCTCCTTTCAATTTTTTGGAAATCCTCCATGGTTCACCAT
Organism: Picea engelmannii; assembly: GCA_009831015.1. Lineage (NCBI taxonomy): Eukaryota > Viridiplantae > Streptophyta > Pinopsida > Pinales > Pinaceae > Picea > Picea engelmannii. The sequence goes on from ML803647.1 coordinate 337,690, forward strand.
GACATATCAAAAGATGTGTTCCTTTTGACTTTTAAAGAGCCTTTATGGTTCATCGGGGCATATCAAAAGATGTTTTCCTTCAATATTTTGAAGAGAATCAATGGTTCATCAAGGTCTATCAAAATATGTATTCTTTTGATCTTTTGAAGAGCCCTAATGGTACATCGAGGCATATCAAAATATGTATTATTTTCAATATTTCGAAGAACTCTGATGGTTCATTGGGACATATCAAAATATATCCCTTCTACCTTTCAAAGTGGCCCAATGGGTATGAATTTCAAAGGATGAGTTAAGGGATAATGACTTGATATGTAAACATTATCTTGAATAAGATAAAGTAAGATCATTTGAAGGGGGGAATGTGGTAAGGGATTTGAAGGGGTCCTAACTAGTGGAAAAGAAGAAAAAAAGACAAAAAAATGCACCATCAAAACCCTTTGACAATGAATCATTTGCCTCATGTTGCTGCTCAAACTCTTGCTAGGGGAAACTCTCGTCCTGTGAGGGAGAGCTTGGGGCAACGGAACAAGCAAGTTGCCCATTGTCACATTAGGAGCCTTGCTTCTATTCTTCTAGTCGAGGGTCTCTAACATAAGGAGGGTTTTCCTATATGGTCAAACTAAGTCCTATCATTGCAAATAAGGCAGGTAAGGACAAGGACTCAATTGAATTGATTGAATTCTTTTAATGATAGCTCAAAGCATATGATAAAGAAGACAAGCTATAAGAAATGGAATATGTAAGGACTAAAGAAGCAATGATTAATGACGATAAGTTTTTGTTGCACAATACTGATATATCAAAGTTTATACCATTTAATGCTACCATTTATCCATGTAAGCATTCAATGCAATTTTTTTTAAGTACAAACATGTGATTCGTGAGCAATAAAGAATTATTATAACATAACAATCAATGAATTTATGACCTTTCAAACCATCTAGTATGCACTATGCATCATGCGAAATTTTGTTGTTGTAAAAGAATCATGGAATACTACCAAACTAGCAGATTTATCATCAAATTTTATCATTCAAACATTATATTTGTCATAAATATGATCAAATATATTAAATGCCTATTTGACCTGTAGACATATCAGCTCAAGAAATATGTCTAGGGCTCCAAATAGATGGATACGACCTATAAAACAAAGAATAGCCCCGGGGTTGGATGGAAAAGAATAGTCAAAAAAGAAACAAATCAAACCCTTGAATGTTGGCTTAAGATAACCTGGTGAAAATTGTCTAGCAAGAGGATTTTAGAAACATACATAATGAAGCTCAAAAAACAACAAAAATGATGATTTTTTATTCTTATTTTGGGTGGTTAAATACATCGAAGAAGAAGAGTGTCTTTAAGGGCTTATGGGGTCACCACTTCACCTCAATGTGAAGCCTAGGGTTTATGAAGAGTAGTGTTGAAAGGCGTCGAAGGATTCCCCCTCGAGAACCACCTAGGGATTGAAGGATTTCTTCTAGATTGCAAGGGAGGATTGGTCTATGAGGATCCTCTCTCAATACTAAACAAGGTGAAATTAAAGACTATCCAAGCAAAAGATAGTAGCTATTAGATGTGATATATTAATGCATGAACAAGGAACTTTAATGATGAAAGTGGAGGGTGAGAAAACTTACCTTGAACCCTTCCAAGTGGAGCATTGAGCACTTATTTGGCCTTGTAGTAACATTTTTATTCCAAGCAACCTCAAAGAAAATTTATCTAAACCTTGAAAAATAACTAGAACAATCACAAGAAGAGAAATAGATACTCAATAGATCTCATTGCCAAGCTTCTCATTAATCTCTAACGATTTGAAATGGAGGAGGAGTCTTCCTTTTATTGGTGAATATCATCCTCAAACACAATGCAAAACCTTTTTCTAGCTCAAAACCATGAGCTCTGAAACCATTTTCCTGACAAAATACAAGTAATAATAAAATACTTCAAATAATATGCTCGCAAGTGAAATGTCCCTCTACAAAGGGTCAAAATACATAGAAAATGCCACATGTGTGGTCCAAATAGGATCTAGGAGAGGTGTGCCCCTCAAAATATGGTGTCCACATCCAAGGAATCATCCAAACATGTCAATTCAATGGTCCAAGAAAATTCAAATGGTTCAATGTCCACATAGCTAGCTTCTCCATCCAAGGAACTTTGATCCAAAAAGTGTAGAAACATCCTAAAAGAGGATGATGGCATCGCCCATGTGTGAATTGTCCCATCAATAAAATCCTCTAAAGAGGCACATGTGGGCTCTAGAAGGCTAGAGCTCCTCCAACAAGGGTCCAATATGGATGTTACATCATCAAGGAGTCTAAGTCATCATGTGAAATCACCCTCGTAATGTATAAACTCTCTCTCCAATGCATTAATTACCCCAATGTGTGGTACAAAGGGTATAATTAATACATGAGTGTGCACTGAAGTGTCCATCTGAGCAAGGAGGATGCATATAAGTGGTCCATGTGGCATGTGTGATGACATGACATCCCTGTCATGTCATGATGTACTATCACAGATCCAAATGTTTGTAGATATGGCCACATAAGAGTACATGGATCTCAATATAATATCATTGATCCAAGGGAAGTGTCATGGATCCCAATGTTAAAATTAAATTAAAAAGTACCAAGGACAAGTGTTTCTCATCACCTAGGCACCTAGGGGTGAGAAAATGTCCAATGTGGTCCCTAGTGTTATGAGGAAAATATCTCTATGGCATGGGGTAAACCACAACATATGGAATGAATGCAGAAACTAACTCTAATATCGAGTATGCTATATAAATGAAACGCTAACAAGACAAGGCCAAGATCCTACCTCATCCAGACATTCAAAGACCATCATTGAGCACGCAACTCAAATATTTATACCTCCAACTTGTCCTCAACAACCAATATACACAAGCATATGGTGATAATATATAATGTTATCATGTAAAATTGCATAATACATTAACTTACATAAAAAATACGCCCATGGAATAATAATTCAAATATTTGCAAGCTATCAATTGGACGAGAAAATAGTACTTCTATTAAAATAATCAACAGAAGTGTACAAGTGACAAACTTATGTTTTGGCACGTCTCGAAACCGAGAAACTAAGTCCCTTCCAGTTGGACCTCCACCACTTCAATCCTCCACCAAAGGCAAGCTCATATAAAGGAGACAATGAGGTTCTCTATCAAAGAAGGAAGAGCTTGGGGGCTGAAAAATGTGTTCAAACTTTAAAGGATAAAGGGACACAGACTCAATGTGAAGTGGAAATTTCTCCAAAGTTTCTTTTCTCTTTGAAAGTTGAATTCTCTCATTTTCCAAGGCTTGGATATGGCTCGATTTATAGTCTTCAAATGGAACTAAAGGGTTGAGTCAGAATGTTTCCAGTATATGGAAGGTCAAGGATCATAGATCTCGTGATGTGACATGGAAACCCGACGCAATTTTTAATTTTGAGTACCAAACTCGATGTACGTGGGCTATAGTGGTGCAACTTGCATATACGCATGCTATCTAACTAGTAGGGCACGTATATGTGGAAAAATATGATTTTTTGGCTCTAGGAAGTACAAAAGGGGACTTCAAGTCTGCATAGGGAAATGGAAAGCCCATCCAAGCAAGTTGGATGGGGTGAGGAAAAATTTTCTATAATAGATTCCCTCTAATGTGTGATGTCAGAGGAGTATCTACGATGACCAAAATACATTATAATTCCAAAAAGTGGAGTAATGGAGACTCAGCTGGAAGTGTTAGTTGCTCATGAGAATATTACAATCCATAATGAATTTGTACACATGGATGCCAATTTGAATTACACTGCAGATCCATATGGAAATATACCAAATAGTTGTTGATGGCCATGAATAGGAAATACAAAGTAGACATATTCCATACACTATCATAGTCACGAACAAGACCTAGTGGAAAACCAGTCTCAAAATCAATCTGAAGATATTTGTATACAATGGAGTACAATCTGATCTCCCATGATCACTGAAGTCATATGGGTATTGGTCCAATGGAAACAACTCAGGAAAACTACTACTGTAAAGTGATGCTCCATGTCTTCTACACTATCCACCAAAGGTGCAAGTTTACATCATGTGAATAAAGGAGTTGATGTCAAACACAATGATACTTTGTTTGATTACTGGTCATTAAGGTATATTGTTAAAAAACATGAGACAACCTACCGATAATGAAAGTAGGTATCAAGGCACTGAGTACATTCTTATAGTTTTGAATAAAGGTGTTGAGGTCGAACACTTGAAGAATCCATCAATCAAGAGACATTGATGTATTCCCAACTGTCGATGGCAGGAGAAACTTCCACTGATGACTGCAAGCCTTTAGGTACTCATATGAATTTAGGTCTCATTTTCAGAATAGATGAGCTGAATTCGATGGAAGGAAACCTGTTGAAAGGAGAGCATTAAGGCATCTCTCATCAGTTACCATAAGATACAAAGCAATAGCTTGATGATTTGGAGGAACTCAAACAAAGAGGAAGTTCAAGACCCAACAAACATGTGTGTCTTTCACATGCACCAGATGCAAGTAGTGCACGAAAAAGACCCTCTGAATAGAATCCAATAAGGAATACTTCCGACAAAGGCGAGGAAACCACCAATAAGGCTAATGGCATCCAAGAAACTGCACGAATCCCAATGTGTGAATATATTTATTGTTATTGAAAACAAGGGAAACCCCCCAATCAACGACTAATGAGGAGATGTCAACTATTGGGTTCAAGGTTACCTACCCATAATGAAACTATAACCAGGGTGCATGATAGGACTACAACTTCATGTGACTATCGGACACACTGAGGGTATGGTCGACAGGAAAAGTCAATAGTTCTGAGAAATGGCCGATATAGGCTTATAGACTTCCTTTGAACAAGAGCATGAGACATATGGAGTACTTTGGCAACATAGACTTGATTATGAAACTTTGTGATGCAGGAGGCATCAATCAAACTCTCCATAGGGACTGGAATAATAACCAGTCAGAGGAGTAAACTCTAAGTAATGAGCTCAACTTCTTAAGGTCATGCTAAACCCAAACTTTGGATGACAAGTGGACTCAAAATTTTGTGTTCTATTCAAAGGTGACACAATTGTTGCCGATATGAGATAATATTCTTTTCCTGCCCGTCTTTTTTTTTTTTTTCATAGGAAAATGAATGTTATGATATAGGGGAGGAAATGAGTGTCACAAGTAAGCAACTAGCTCCAAACAGTGGAACATACCTATGCTCAATGCAAGGAAGTGCATGTGAGGCATGGAAAATCGGGGGAATGTTTCCTCTTAGGTTACAAGGTGTCAAGCTACAAAGGATATAAACAAGGCTCTACTTGGCTGGTGATGCAAATTGTTGAGGTAAGAGGCTTATAATAAGAAAGTGGGAATCGAAAATAGGCTCAATATTGCAAGCAGGAGGATGGAATGCAATTACAACTTAACTGCAAAGAATGTCATGTTTCGTAAATTTAGTCCCCTAGGCCCGAAAAAGTATAAAACAATACTCACAAGAACTCTTTTAGCCAATATTGACTAGAGTGTTCATTTTTCAAAATTAATCTACTTGGTCCAAAAAAGGGTTAAACTTACACCAAATAGACGTCCTTTCAAAGTCATTTAATGAGTGTGAAAGAGACAAGTTCCCTCAACAATCTTTTCACTTTTGATAGAGTCGGAAAAGAGATTAAACAAGAGTTAGTGGGAGTCCCATAGGTGAAGGTCATAATGCTTATGAGTAAGAATATGAGGTTCAAAAGAAAATTTTATATCAAAACTATAAGGGACTCCTGGTCCTAGGGAATAATTTTTGCATGGGCCCCAAATGGAATAGAGGTTCTAACTAGAGCACCCATGTTTGGTAAGCCTCTACCACTTAATAACAACAATTCTAGTAGAAGTAAGAAGGTTTTGTGTCGCTAATAAATGGGTTCGTACCTAAGGCATACAGATCACAGTCATAGGAAAATGCAAATATGAAAAATGGATTGAGAACCTATCCTATATGCTAGTGACATAAAATAAATGTCGAAGGCACAAACGGGCAATATGACACTAGAAACAACAAAAATCCTTGGACAAAACCACTAAAATGAACTCCTTCCACTACACTATTAGTCCACTAGGTAAAAAATCAGCATAAACTATATAAAGTGGATAAAAATTTCCACTAATAGTAAAAATGAAAAATTTTACCATAACATTTGAGTTTGTTACCCACATAGTGCATTTTAGACCATTTTTCCCACGATCTTCAAGTGTCCATTGTGGGAGCTACAATCAACGAAATTGACAACCGTCTGGACCAAGTAAGTGCCCTTCCCCTCCTCTTCATTTCTAGTGGTTTAAATTTCCAATTTAGTCCTCATTTTTTGAGTTTTAGAGGGGGCACTATGTGAATTAGGGTGTACGTGAGCTATAGTTTATTGGGTCGCATATGTGGATACATGTACGCGGGAAAAGAAAATATTGTTCACATATATGTGGGCCTACATGTGATTGTTAACATTACAGCCCACGTATAAGTCCACAAACAAGTTTTTTAATGAATTTAACTCAAAATATTATTCTCCTTTGGTAGGATGGTGCTTGAATGGAGAGAGAGGGATCATGAGGAGGTAGATGCAGTAGTGGAAAGAGATGTAGGGGCCCAACTAGATTTAAAAATATGTGTCCTTTATAAATTTTGGGCTCTCAAAGGAATGAGGGCGCAAGTGAGGTTACTCCAAATTCTCGTAAACTATTGAGATCCAGAGACAGAGGCATTCAATATTGATGGGAAACCAATAAGGATTGAAGTATATGACATCTATTTTATCATAGGATTGTCTCGTCGAGGCGAGGTGGTGAATCTCAAAGCTCGAGGGGATGGGGGTGGTATGAAAATAGAAGATTACATTGCCACTCACTTTGTTGCAGGAAAATATAAATTAGGGAGCCAACTCCCCATCAGGGCGATCAAAAACTTGAATTTGAAGATCGGTGTTCTTTTTCTTACACGAATCTATGGGTTGGCCTCGTTGCACCAGGCTTGAAGGCCACTCATGTTCTACGTAGTGGAGTGTTTATGACCCAATGTTTATGATTGGTGTACCTCACTATTGACTAACATGAAGTGTCGATTGACGGATTGCAAAGAAGGGAGAAAGAGAAACTTCAGGTTTTCATCCATCTTGTGTAGTTTTTTCTTTAAGCAGTTTCCAGGTTTGAGCCCTAGAGTAGAGATCATTCCACATGGACCGCACGATCCAGCCATGTCATGGTGGATCGATGTGATGAGGCGGTTAGGAGGTGGTAGGGTGCCAACCCCCTACAATGATGAGTTTTTTTTTCTGGTGGCGTCGATAGGTGATAGCCATAGATGACTACCCTTATGTTGGGATCGAATACAGAGGGGATCCAGATATGCCTCTGCCACCAAGTTCTGCCTACGGTGATATTGGTAAGAAAATCTTTTATATATATCATTTTTTTGTGTTTTTCAAAAAGAATAAAAAGTGCAAATGTTTTTGTATGGTATTCAGTATTAAAAATTAATTTGTAATGTAGATGTAGGTCCGCGACAACTAGACGGATTCCCACGACATCCTCAGATGAACCGGGGAGATGATCATGCAGGAAGAGATGCAGATAGAGTGCTACAAAATGTGTAGGGGAACCTATCTCGATTGACACACATGATTCCTATGGTTCAGGTGGAGGATCTGCCAGAGGCTATGCAACGACAGGTGGTGGTTGTGCCCCGTGCATGGGTGTGACTCTTCTGACGTCTCTCAAACACCATATTGTTCTATCATGATACGCATCTGGCACCACAGATGTATATTCCATGGTCATATATATACCGACCATATGTATTTTGAGGGTGTGAGCCCTATTTTGTACTATGACACCATATTTTTTGAAAAGATGAAATATAAAATTTTGTTCCTCCACTTTACTTATATATGTTACAATGTGTACATGGATGAATGTGTTTTCTTTACTTTAGTTATGTGAAAAATGCCAATCTAAAACACAATTAGCATATGCATCAGATACATAATTAGAACTTCTAGGTATGTGATTATAAGTAATAAAATCAAAGTATCATTCCAAAAGTTGTACCCATAGAAATCGTCAGAGTAGAGTAGGGTTTCACACATGGTAATTGTTGTTTAATTGACATACGACTAACTGGGAGTCCAGGAGAACCTCTAAAGACCAAACACCATGTGAAACGGTGTCACGTAATAGTTCTATAATGGCGCTATACTCGGCCACATTATTCATTGATGGTTCCAGACAAACGCCACCTGAAGACACCAGTTGGCCCTCGAGTGAGTAAATGACCCATGTGACGAAAGCCATGTTCTGTGTATGACGATTGGCACTGTCTACAAATCCTAAGTAAACTGAAGATTCCATTGACATCTTCAAACCAAGGAAAAACCTAATAAGCAAGCCGATGACACAAATGAAAAGATATATATACATTAAGATACACTACTATACAAAGAGTCACGCTCAAACTTGAGGGCTCAAGCATAATATCTTTTCAGGTAGAACCCATTTCTAGGCTCTTCTAGCATATTCCCTTCATAATCCTCCAATCTGTAGGCTCCTTTTTCTAAAACATGTTGCACTATATAAGGATCGTGCCACATGGAGTTGAACTTTCCTTCCCCCAATGGTTCTTTGGCTTGGTCATACAAGAGGACCAAGTCACGCTTAGTGTACTGTTGAAGACAAACAGACCTATCATACTAAACCTTAACACGTCTTTTATTCACTTCGATGGTCATAGGGGCATCTTGATGTTTCTCATCTAGACGCTCTAGGTGCACAAGGAGTTCTTCAAGATCGAATGTGTCAGGCAGGAGCTCAATTGTCAATTTAAGGGAAGGGATTTCACATTCAATCGACATGATCGACTCCACACCGTGTACTAACTGAAAAGGAGAAAAACTGGTGGAAGTATTAACCGAGATTCAATATGCCCAAAACGCAGGGTAAAGCATTAGATTCCAGTCAGACTTACTCTGGCTGACAGTTTTTTGCAAGATGGTTTTGAGAGATTTATTCACAGTCTCTACTTGTTCATTTTCTTGGGGATAATAAGGGGAACAATTACCATGTTTAAACCCTGGTTTTGATGCTAACTCCTTCATCATTTCATTATGAAAGTGACTTCCATGATCAGTGACAATATCCTTTGGGATTTCAAACCATGCTATAATTTGGTTGAATACGAAGAATGTTGCAGTCTTACCATCAAATTTAATGGTAGGCATGGCCTCTTCCCATTTAGTGAAGTAATCCACGACCACAATAATATGTTGATGCCCGCTAGTTGAAGTTGGATTACAGTCCATAAAATTCACCCCCACTTGGTGAAGGGACCGATAATGATGATTGGTTGAAGAGGGACTGGATGCGAGGGCATTTTAATAGTGAACGCCTGGAAAGAGTGACACTTCTTGACCGCTTCAACACAATATTTAAAAATTGACGACCAAAAATAATCGGCTTGCAAATTTTTTTGGGTTGTCGCAAGCCTAGATAGATGACCGCCACAAGCCCCACTGTAACAATCATTAAGGACTGACTCAGCTTCCTCATGAGTTAAGAAACGATGCAAGATATTATCTAATCCTCGACGATACAAAGTGTCACCGATGATAAGGTAGTTTTTAGCTTGATTACGTATACGTTGCCAATCGTCTCTCGACAAATGTTGGGATAGCTTCAAGGTTTGAAGATAAATCAGAATGTCTCCATACCAAGGTTCCAAAGACGAGATAAGGAAAATATGTTCATCTGTGAACGAATCGTTTTGAATAACGTCCTCATCCAGTTGAGGGAAGTCTGATATCAACTCAACAAAAACTAGTGATTTCTTATACTTCGCTGAAGCAAAATCGAGATCAAATTCTTGCAAAACAACAATCCACTTATTGTATTTTCCCGCTATGATACGCCTAGTAAGGAAGTATTGTAATGGATTGATATCAAAAACTACGGTAGTTTTTCAAATCAATATATAATGTCGTAATCTCTGAACTGCATGTACGACAACCAAGGCTAGTTTCTCAATGTGAGAGTACTTAAGTTCGGGACCGAATAAGTTTCGACTAAGATAGTAGACAATGTGCTCATGGAGCTAATCGTCCTTTTGAACCAGAACTATACCAACCATCCCTTCGAAGGCGACGATATAAAGAAAATAATATCTATTATAGTCTGGAGACTTTAGTAGAGACGTCGATACCAAGGCTTTCTTAAGAGCATCGAAGGATTCCTGGGCTCGCTCATCCCATATAAATGGAGTGTCCTTCTTTAAAAGACGCATGAAACCCTAATTTATATTGGAATAGTTCACTATGAAATGACACAAGAAGTTAGCCTTCCCCTGTAAACCCTGAAGTTGACAAATGTTGTGTGGGGGAGGCAATCAAAGTATTGCCTCAACCTTCATAGGATCCACCATGATCCCATGCTCAGAGACTAAGAATACTAAAATATGGCTAGACCTAACATAGAAGATAAACTTGTGAGGGTTTAAACAGATGTGATAATAATGACATCTCTCAAATACTATTCGAAGGTGAGTAGAGTGATCTATTCTCTTGCGAGAATGAGCAACGATATCATCGAGGTAAGCCTCAACAATATGTTTGAGATCGTGAAAAACAAAGGTCATGACGCGTTAGAAGGTTGCTCCAACATTTTTAAGGCTGAAAGGCATTTTTCGATATGAAAAAGTACCCCAAGGACAATTAAACGTTGTCTTATGTTTATCATCAGTTTTGATATGAATTTGATTATATCCTAAAAATCCATCCATAAAAGAAAAGACTTCGCTTCCCGCACTCTCATCAAGAATCTGGTCAATGAAAGGAGTTGGGAAGTTATCTTTAGGACAAGCCTTGTTCAGGTCTAGAAAATCCATACACACATATGGTTCCTTGTTTCTTATTCACGAGAATGGGGTTGGATACCCATTCAATCAAAGGAACCAGGTAGATGAAACCAACATTAAGTATTTTATCTACCTCTTCCTTGATAGCAAGGGCCTTCCTAGGATTAACAACTCTAAGATGTTTTTGAACAGGTCTAGCATCCAGATAAGTCTTGATATCATGTTCACCAATGCTAGGTTCGATCCCTGGCATCTCTTCGTACGACCAAGCGAATACGTCATGAAATTCTTTGAAGAGATCGATGTAGATCTGAATTTCTTCAGGCGAACAATCTGCACCGATATATACATTTTCAATTTTTCTAGGAATTTAAGAGATGTCAATTGAGACGATAAGAGAAATATTTGTTGTGTTTCCTTCAGCATAAACACCATGCATATCTAGTGGAACCACAATGTTGTCAACTATCTCACTCAAGGTAGATCTAAATTCATCATGTTCGATCCTAACAAGTTATGGGAGGAAGTAAGATTGATGATGCATATCGTCCAATGGCCTATTGGGACCGTTCATGGCCTCTAAGATGGATTCATCCAAAGGTAAAGTGTCATTGAGGAAATCATGTGAACAAGATGATTGGGTGGCCCATACGGGCTCTAGAATTGGATCCTCCTCATCCTCTGCAAGGAGACAATATCTGGGTCAACAATAGTGTTAAGAATAGCTTGATATGAAACATGTACTGTCAATGACAGTGGCATTTCCATCCCAATATGTGACTGGCCTTCGTAGGACATGGTCAGGGAAGGTAGGGTCTAAGGGTCATTGAAATACAAAGTATGGAAAGGAATGGACCTCACTGATGATGAAGACCTACTGGACATGGCATAAATGTGATGAATTGGTGCCACAAAATCAAAGGTACCCATGAGAGAGAAATACATTCCAACACCAATATCCTCAGTTTTTGGCTGAGAATTGTCGATCACTGGGATAGAAGGTCCAACTGATGCACTAGGACTAGCATGTGCAAAGTAAAATTGATCAATCGCCACTATTTTCCCTTTGTGAGGAAAACATAAAGTGCGAAAAATAGACAACACGACCGCAGTCATGGTATAAGTCCAATTACGCCCTAGTAATAAATTAGAGTCAAGGGGTGCATCAACCACCTCGACATCAACCTCCATTGTCTTTCCACCTAACTAGACCAGAAAAGAAGGAAGAATTTTGTGGGGTCGAAAAGAACTTCCATCAAATGTAGTCAACATAGTCATAGATTGAGAGAGATTCGGAGAGTCAATGGCTTTCCAACAGGTTAGGGACATCACGCATGTTGCATCACCTTCATCAATTACAATGTGTTTGATGGTATATTTTGTGTACTCCTCATGGATTTGAAAGGCCACATGGTAAGGCAAGTGAG
>ML803647.1:360498-381301 GCA_009831015.1 Picea engelmannii
CGTTGGATTCCGGACCCCCCCATCCATTCTGCCTTTAACGGAGGGGGGGGGGGGTCCGGAATGAGTGATAAACAGAGTGCAGAGATCTGCGGCTCAGAAACAGGTGCGTAGATCAACGACCCAAAATGGATTTCAGACCCCCCGTATGATCTGCTTTTAACTAAGGGGGGGGGTCTGGAATGGTTTTCTTCCTCTGGTGGGTCCCTTGTTATACGTGGCGTCGATCTATTGCCTCGAGTCCCGTCACCATCTGCTATCTGACATACCTCCGTCACCTCTGGACGTCACCTTCCACCTTTCTCGAACTGGTCATGTCCCATAACTGCTGTCAGTCCTTCCCCCCCGTTCGCTCATGGCAAGCCCCTTACTATGACTTTTACCTCCAATCGATAGCCGCCACGTCACCCGTCCGTATCCCTCAGTCATCGTCACCTGCCATCTCACCCTCAAATGAATCATTGGCCATTTATTACTGGATAATCTATCCGTTATCCAGCTGACCTGTCTCCCGTGCCCAGCCGACCCCCGTTTACTTAAAACTACCGTTATTCTCCTCACTTTCGCTATTCACCCATCGCACCAGAGAAATTCACCGCTTACTCCTCTGTTACATTCCGTTTCCCTCATCCACAGTTAGTCGCCCCCACTAACGTTTTGTTTTATTGCAAGTACTTTTGTAGAAATGACGCCAAAATCCAAACAAGCAGAAGGAGAGGAGAATTCGTTTCTCCCGCCTCCTGTCGACCTGGACAGGATCCCACTGGTCGACAAAGATCGATTAATCGCGGATACTAAATGCGATTTTGATTTCTCAGAACTCCAGTCGTGGCTCAGGGAAGTTTTCCTGGACCAGAGTAATGAAATTGGACTCTGGGTGTCCAATTTACCCCTCTACCTTTTCCCTCAGATCCACCATTTTCCCGAGTTCGCTCTCAAGTGTCAAGCTCACTATATTCCCGAGCAAAGAGCCCTCATCTCCTCGTCCGGAGAGATCCTTTTCCTCATCACGCCCGAATCCATAGACTAGATGATGCAAATCCCCCGAGCCGACTCTGCGTCTCCCTTCAACCTGGAAATTCTTACAGAATTATACCAGAAAATGACCTTCCCCCAAAGAGCTCAAATATTCAAGTTGTTCTTTCCCCCATCTGCTCAATTTCCCTCCACAAATCCTCCCTATCCGTCTTCCATGTTCTCCACTAAGGGAAACCAGGTCATCTCATCCCTTTGGGCTTTGTTAGGATACTATTCTGATAAGTGGGTAGATGAACCCATTCTGGGTTTTCTATCCATCTTCTCTACCGACGAAAAGCCCACCACCCAGTTTGATTTCAGCACATTCTTGGCAGACAATATTCACAAATAGTTCATGAATTTCGGCATGGAAGGCATGTTCAGATATTCATCGATACTAACATGCTTGTTCGTCTTCTTCCAGGCAGATAAATTCAGCTTTTCCATGCAGAAGATGGATGGAGATGGCAGACCTCAGGCAGTCATAGCATGGACCTCCTTGCTCAAGCAAAACTCCATTGATTTCAGTTTCAAGGAGTTCATCGACCATTTCTACCACCCTGTGGTAAGTATGTTAAGCGGCAGGCCCGAGCCTCAGATACATGATGAAGTTCAGAGGATCCTGCACGTCTCGAATAACACAAAGACCGGGGATTCGTACCTATACTAGAATCACACCGAGATCAGAGTATACGGGTGCGAGTTGGCACTGTATAAGCTGCCCAAGTATCTGCCTGTCAGGATTTTTGCTTTGGAATATATAAGGCAGATTATAAATTCCGATGATATCCACTTTGTGTCATTGAAGAAAAAGAAGCAGCTTAGAATCAAGGGGCAGATTGGCTCCTTCATCTGCAACAATCGGGGAGCTGGGGAAGAAGCGGACAAGATGTTAAGGGAGATGAAATTATTCATGAGTTTCCCATGGCATTATCATCCATGTGGGATCATCTCAGAAATGAGGGTGAAGAACAAAAACATCCCATATGTTCATGTGTCCAGGCCCGAAGTTGAGAAGTTCGCAAATTAGACAGCCTGGAAGCCTAACACATTGATCGAAGTAGAACAGCAGGATCCCCCGGCCACTGTGTCACAAACGACCACTCCACAGGTCCCTAAAGAGAAGAGGCCGAGGCAAGATTTATCTCCACCTATCACTGAGGTATCTTCCTAGGAATTCCAGCTGCATACCAAGAGGCCTAACACTTCATCAGTCCCTGGCCCGACCGGGGAAAAAGAAGCCCCGTCTACCACAGTGACCAAGTATGTTATTCCACCATTCGGTTCAATCCTTCATAAGGTCATTACCCTAGCATTGCCGAAGAAATCCACAGACTCCCCATTGGACACTCAGCCAGGCAAGGTAGGACCTAAGCTGAGCATTTTTGAAAAATATGAGCTGATAAAGAAAAGGAACCAGACCCTGACCAACAGTACTTGCGCCCAATTCTGGAAGCAAACATCGACTGCGCAACATAGGCTGCTATCAGCATTTGACACCGAGAAGGGTAGAATGCATATGGAATTCCTCCAGGCACAAGTACCAGATCCAAAGGTGATCACTGACTACAAGAGGGCCACCTTCGAATTCTAGACGAAGGACGTGCACCCAACCGATCAGATGGATCTGCACAAGCAGACTGGGGAAATGGTCTTTTACACGTTGGCGCATGCTTCCACTTCTGCATCCAAACTGCAAGTGTCCCTGAACAATGTTCAAACACAATTAAAGCTGGAGAAGATATCGTCCTTTGCAAAGGACAATAGGATCAAAACTTTGGAGGAGCTGGTCCTCAAGATCGGTTACGATCCTTCAAACGTGAAAGCAGTTGAGGAAGTGATAAAGAAGAAGAATGCTGACATAGCATCCTTGAGGAAACAACTGAAGCTCCCGCCCACAGAGGATTCGCAGGTGAAGGAGATAACAGAGAAAGAAGGCGAGAAGGATGAAATGCTTAAGCTGCTCATGGAGCAGAATGCATAGCTTAAAGAAATGGAAGCTGAGATGGAGAAGCTATTAAAGGATAAAGAGAAACTGAAGCCAATGGAAGTCATTCCATTGAGTGCTATTCCAATTTCAGGAGTGAGCACAGTATCAGTGACAACAACCCCATCCGCGACTCCATTGACATCCCAGGAGAAGACAACCGACCTGGCTAAGTCCATGGAAAAGATGAACCTGCAGGAAACAGAGATCAGCAGGCTTAAAAAGGAGATTGAGAACCTTCATGAACTCAAATATTCCTTTTAGACCAGCCTCTCCAAGGAAAAGCAGGTGACAGAGCAGCTCAAGCAGGAGCTACAGCAGCTCCGGAAGCAAACAGTGGCAGGAAAGACTTTAGTTGAGGTGAAAGAGAGTGTATGGACATACATCACTAAGTCCATGAACGAGATATGGCCCATGATCCAGATCATGTTTGAGAAGAATGAATTGGTCCAGAGGAGCAAACAGGCCATTGAGAATATCAGAGTAGAATTGGGAGACATGCCAACACAGGCAAACAAGATCATCAAGTTCCTCAATTCTAAGACCAGGGAAGAGATGGAAGAGCTGAAGATTGAAGACAGAACAAAGACCATCCTTGAGGTCAAAAGGGTTCTGACCAAGAGAGGATTAATGCTTCAGCTGGAAGAAAAGGTTCAGGCCATGGACCTAGGGGTACACAGATTCTTCAGTAAGATTGAAGCTCTCTAGAAGAAAGGTCTTCCTGGTCTGAAGGTAATTAATGATAAATTGATGACACTCCCAGATTACAAGAAGAAATTGGCTGATGTGTCTAAGGACAGTTCAAAGTTTGCAGGGATTCAAGGGAGCATTACCGGAAAGACATTTCTAGATGCCCTTCAGTGGGACATCAACATCCAACACGAGATTCGATACATCTTCCTCACCAAGCCTACATTCACCAAGTACACAGAGATGGACGAAGTGTATCGAAGGCTGCTCAAAGTCAACATGCCCAGTCATCTTAGATGGGAGGAACTCTGTGATCTGATCGATTAGCAGATGAGCTTTCCAGGTCCAACTAGCTGTCCAGTCAGATGAAGTCGTGCAGAGGCTTCATCAATGACCCATCCTGAAATCAGCGTGCAGTTACACCACATCATCAAGCAGTTCCTAGATTTAGGAAATGTGTTAATTTAGTTAGGCTAAAAATAGATTTAGCACGTCCTGGTCATTTATGACAGGAACGTTTGTAATTTGAGTTATAAATACTTCATCTTTCGAAGTATTGAGGGTTGTTGATCTTCACACACTGATGCTATCAGACTGTAATATTTTTGAAGAGATCTTCCATTAATAAAAATGAGGCACTTTTACAGGATTCTTGCGTGTATTCACTGGTGATGTTTTCTCTCTAAGTTGAATGTTATTCTCGCTTTGTTATCATACTGTTTCCTGAATCTAATCTTTAAGAGTAACGAATGTTGCAGGATTTATCTCGTATACCCTGTTTCTGACTCGAAAGATTTTAGTGTTTTATCTTCTGGTGTTTTCAATAAAGAAATTCTTAACTGCTTCTTTATTGAAATGATCTTTCTCATCTTTTCTGCTGTTCATCCTTAAAGCTACTAAAAGATCCAGTGATTATATTATCTCGCCCTGTGAAAGTTTTCCCTTTGCGTTTCTGGTTCGGATTTAATATTTTATTAAAACACAGACCCCATAGCCCAATGGATGTGTAGACTATCTCAACCAAATTCGAAAAACACTTTGACTACAAAACTGACCTATTTCTTTACCTAGCCTAATATTTAAGATTGGAAACATAGTTAAATTCTATAGAGAGATCCCTCTCTGAAGTTGGAAGGGATAGATCCCAGCTTCAAAAGTGGTTGGATAAAGTTACCTTAGTAGATTTCTTCTGTTGTCAACCTCTAGGAAATTTACCAAGTGCTAACAAACTCCATGCCATGAATGATGATAATGATGCTATTCCAACTCCATGCTGTGAATGATGATGATGATGTTATTCTAGCTCTATGTTGTGAACAATGATGATGATTCTATTCCAGATACATGATGTGAATGATGATGATGATGATACTACTCCAGCTCTATTCTACGAATGATGATGATATTGATGATGAGAAAAACTTCCGATGATTTGTAGATATGCCAGTCAGTGTTCCAGATGTTGATGATGTTGCTGCCCTCTCTCTCTCTCCTGATGATGTTGTATTGGGTTATGTCACTAGAATACCCTTCTTGTTAATGGGGAGTGTTGAAATATTGTAACTTCGAAGGATATTTTGATTATATTTGAGTTATTATCTTATAGATCAAAACCCCTTTTGTGGATTGATCATGTCGGTTATTGTATAAGACCAAATCCCCTTTTGTGGATTGGTCAAACCATATTCATATGGTGGTATTTGAGAAGTCAACGCCTAGGGTTTATTAAAGTGGTTTATTTGAGAAGTCAACGCCTAGGCCCTGCTTGGTGAAGAGACATAACCCTAGCACCCCTCAGCAAGTATAAATAAGAGAGGATGGCACCTCACTCACTCACTCACTCACACTTCTAGTGCACATATTTTGAAGGTACCTGCAGTTGAAAGAAGAAGGAGAGAGAGGTGCATGCTCAGTCCTAGTCTATTCTTGGTGGTTTGGTCTTAAGTCTTGGCATTGTATTGGCAATCTATTATTGAGGAAGTTTTTGCTGGGTTTTCTCCCCTGTGAGGGTTTCCCAGGATAAAATGATGTGTACCTTGTGATTGTGTTTCTTTCAGTGATCCTACTTATGCTGTTGTTTTGGAAATGCTCTAGAAAATTGAAAAGAACCTAATAACAACTCTAAATTTAACAATATCAACACTTGTTTGGAATTGACGATAAATTTCTTATCTTGTCGTAAAGTGGTAACACCTAACGATTGTCTTCTAGCATTTCAAAAACATCACATGGTTTTATTTCTTGGCTCGTAGTACCTTGGGGAACATGTTTCCTTTTGGAAGCATGTCATCTCTTGGGTTAACTTGTATCATTGGGTATCTAGGCTAGATAGCATTATCCATATCCCAACCATGCTAACCATTTTCCATATCCCTAATTCATTCATTCCATTCACATAAAAAAAAATATTATCCAGATCATGCATCATTTCTCAAAGGTCAAAAGGAAAGGTTAAGTTGAAATCCTAAAATAAATGAAGCCACTAAGGCTAAGAGGTGAAGAGAAAATTTAAAATCCAATTATTAATCTTGAGCAATGCCCCTTGCTATGAGGTCAATTCCCATGTCCCTGGTTTGTCCATGAATATATAAATAAAAGGGACTTGTTCAATAAATTGAACATCTAAAGAAAAAGTCTGAAGGGGTAGTAAGAAACAATGTTGAGGATGGCAACTCAATTCTAAGCTCCCTCTAGACGGCTATTATAAAGCAAAAATCCTAGCCAAATGAAGGTAGATGAATAAATAAACGAATAATAAGATGTGTGCATGTCTAATACTATGAGGGTCATCACATGAACCCATTCCCCTTTCCCTGTTTCATCATTGTTATTCATAATTTCCTATACTTCACCTAGATACTTAGGAAATATGTGTTGTCTTAGGATTTAATGCATGTATAAGGGTCAACGTTGTTCCCCTAGTAAGACTTCAACAAGTATTAAAAGTAACACATTTTGTTATGTTTTGACAAGGGATATCACCAAGTGCTATTGATTAATGGCTTGCTAAGAGGCTAGACCCATCACTTCAAGTGGGTATTGTACATTGGGACACATGTACCATGCCTTGGGTGTAGAAATTTCACACCCCAACCCTGTTTCAAGTCTCAATGAGACCACATAGTTTAATGCCCAACCCACATTTCACTTTTCAACAACAAATTAGTTAGCAATAAAAAATAGCTCATAAACTGAAACACATGAAGTCTACTACAACAGTAAACCAAAAATAAAATACACCCAAAAAAATGATACATAGAGAGATTTTTGGTCAAACTTAGACCCTCGAAAAACTAACAAGGGGAAAACCAATGTGAGAGGGGATTTTATTAATTTTCAGAGTTCAAAGAGAATGCCATTTAAAACAGTCATCTTAAAAATAAATAAATTATAGACTTATCTAAAAAATGAGACAGGCAACCTCCAAAAAATCTCTGCCAAACTCCTCGAAATTCGTGCCAGAATTACTTGTACTATGTGTACAGTCTATCTCCTGAATTGTTGTGCCTGTAGATGTATAATTGTTTTGGGAATACGTGCCAAAATTGAAGCCCTCAATTTTTGTGCCCAAAATTTTGTACGACAATCTTGGAATGCATGCCCAATCATTACATAAAATATATTGTACCTTTCCTCGATTTCTATGCCCACAAACAATAGTATGACCTCACTGAAATTTGAATTGTATGGCCTCCGTTAATGTTGAACTCTGCCTTGGTATGTGTGCTATCACTTTACCTTGGGAATCATTCCTTTAGCAACAACTCAACCTCGTTCTCCTTGGCTCGACTTCTCTCTCTCTCTTGCACTCTCAAAACTCACAAAGAATGCAAAAAGTGGGGGCGCCTCAATCCCTAAGTTGACTTCATGAGGGAAGTTGAAGACTCATCTAATCCAACGATGGAGATTATATTAGATTGACAGTGGTGATTAAATGAATCTTTAATAACCCACTTCATTAACTTTTCATAAAGTCACATTTAATTTCACATCTCATGAAATTCATGCACTAGGGACCACATTGGACACTTTCTCACCCCTAGGCGCCTAGGTGATGAGAAATTTTTTTCCTTGGTACTTTTTAATTTAATTTTAACACTCCCTCTTACCGAGTAAAGTGTTCTTCACCATCCCAAGCTTATTTCTGAAAGGTACAAACTTGCCTCTCCCCAAAGATTTAGTGAGGATGTCTGCCACTTGCTCATCTGTGGATATAAACTGTATCTCAACAACTCCTTTCTGAACATAGTCCCAGATGAAGTGATATCTAATCTCGATGTGTTTATACCTTTCATGGAAAACAAGATTCTCATAGAGTTTGATGCAACTCTAATTGTCATAGTATATTACTGTGGGTCTCATCTACACACCAAATATCCCAATCAACAACTTGCAGAGCCATATGGCCTCACAACTGGCCTGAATGGCTGCCATATACTCAACCTCTACAGAACTCAAATCCATTGACTTTTTCTTCCGACTGAACTAAGACACCACTACTGATCCCAATCCAAAGAAACAACCCGAGGTACTCTTCCTGTCACTGACACATCCTACTGAATCTGAGTTTGTGTAGCCAATCAATCTGACTCCATACCCTCTCTAATAATTCATGCCATAATCCACCATACCCTTAAGGTACCTAAGCACATGTTTTTCTACCACCCAATGCACTCTCCAAGGCTCCACCATAAATTGACTAAGAGAGTTGATAACAAAACAAAGATCTAGTCTAGTGTTGACAAGATACATCAATGAACCAATCAACTTACGATACAAAGTGGGATCAACCAACTTTGACTTAGAATAATGGATCTTCTTCTAGTTGGTTATCATGGGTGTGGAAATGGGCCTACAATCCTCCATATGAAATCTCCTCAGAATGTCAACAACATATCTATCCTATCCCAGAAATATGTGTCTAGGCTCCTACCAACCCTCCAATCCCAAGAAGTAGTGCATCAATCCAATGTCTTTCATTTCTAACTCTGAAGCAAGGCTCTCCTTGCAACCAAATATGAGTCTCTCAGCCCCTGTAATGAAGATATCATCCACATATAGCACAAGAATGAGAGGATCCTCCCCAACCATAGTGAAGTAAAGGTTGGGATCTGCCTCACTCTTCTTGAAACCCATCTGCCCCAAGTATGTATCTATCCTCGAATACTAAGCTCTAGGATCTTTCTTCAACCCATATAATTCCTTCTTCAGTATGAACACATGAGAATATCTCACACACACCTCAAGTCCTCGAGGTTTCCCAATGTACATATCCTCCTCTATGAGACCATTCGAAAATGTAGACTTCACATCCATCTGATGGATCTTCCAACCCATATCTACTGCAATGGAGACCACTGCCCTGATCGAGGTATATCTAGAAACCGTAACAAAGGTTTCATCATAGTCAAATCCCTCTATTTGTGAGAACCCCCGAGCTACAAACTGAGCTTTGTACTTCTCAATGCTACCAACAACAACATACTTGATTTTGTAGAGCCACCTAGAAGTCACCACTGACTTCCCCTCAGGTCTTGGGACCACCTCCCAAACATCATTCTTCATGATGGAATTGTACTCTTCCATCATGGCATCCTTATAGACCTGCTGACCTACTGCCTCCTCAAAAGTGGAAGGCTTGGACTCTCTGATGCTGCTCACCATCAAAAGATAGCTGCAAAACCTCTATGGAGGTTTACTCTGCGTCACAGCCTGCGTGGGATTCCCTACAGATCCTTATGCTTCCTTTAAAGTGAATTGAAGCCACTTGGGATTCCTTCAAAGTGTTTTGAAACCACTTGGGCTTCCTCTTATCTGAAGTAGCACCATGTGGAGGGGACTCACCCTCCTTAATCCCACCATTTGAAGACTGTGTACCTAAATATGATCTTGAGGTTGTCTGAGAACCAGTAGACTAAGGAACAATACCCTGTGAACCAATAAACCGAGAACCAATAATATGTGACCATGTCACCTGTGGACTAGTCTTCCCTGAAGCAGGTGGTCCAGAACTTTGTGTCACTATGCTCTGTGAAGGACTCACTTGAGTATAAGGGGCTAACTACTCCCCTTGCTCCATATCTCGTGACCTCCAAAAGGATCTATCTTCCTGAAATCTCAAATCCCATCGCACAATTGTCTTCCTCAAAGAGGGGATGTATATGCGGAAAGCCTTCAAGATCTCGCTATATGCAACAAAGATGCCCTTATTTTCCATGGGTTCTAGCTTTGTTCTCTTCTCATAAGGGATTATTATCCCCATTTTGTGGGGTAACTAAGGAGATCATGTCTCGAGGCCCTCAGGTTGTAAATATGGAGTTCCAAGAGACTACATGACCAACAATATCCACTTGCACATATGGAGACCCTTCTCACCACCACAAAGGTCATAGATTTTTGGATGGCATCCACCACACCAGCTGGCTTCCGAGAGGAATTGGGCCTTTCTCCATGAGATACAAGTCAGGTATTATGGTGAGTTTCATTTCAATATTTGATGCATTTTAGTATGTTGTATCTTAGACTGCTTTATATTTCATGACATATGCTTGGACATTATGCCTTTTGCCTTGTTTCACCTTGGTGGTTGACATTGTGCTCTAGTAAGTGGTCTTCCTTGGGAATGGGTTTTCTACTAGGAACTCCCTTGAAGAGCCATCGTACCATTCCCGACCATAATTACCACTTTCCATCACTTAAGCCCCCCATTTCCTCATCTCTTGGGATTTTAGGGTGTATTGAATCAAGAAGGGGTTGTCCCTCATTCTATGGGAAGAAGGGGTTGAAGGCCCAGAGGGATTGTTGTTGGGTAAAATATAAAATCCTATATATAAACCTTCCAGATGATTTTCCTAGATAATCCCCCAAGAAAGTAATGAAATGCTTATCTGTAAGAAAATGGGGACCCACAAGAATAATGATTAAGAATTCTTAAAGGGTTAGTTGGAGGATAGGAGGTCTCATCATAAGCCGAACTATCATGATCATGGATATCTAGTGGTATGAAATTACCATTATCTAGTCACCAAGCCAGGATAATGGCTCTCAATTGCAAGGCTAAGAGAAATGGGGTCTCATCATGATTCAACCTTCTCATTTCCACTAGGTATTTGTGAATGACACTGTCATTTTTTTGACACCACACCAGGATAGTGGCCTTCAAATTGTCCCTAAATTTTGAAAGAAACAAAGAATGGAAAAATGACGGGCTTGGAAAAATTGCATTGCAAACGAAGTTGCCACACACCCTCTACAAAGGTACCCATGAATGAGACACTACAACCCCTTGTATGTCATGAAACCCATGCCCATTGAGTCTTAACCCTTAACCACTTCATTCAATTTACATGGCTTAGAGAGGGATCCCTTGGAAACACTCCTCGACCTAGGGAAAGATCTACCCAATAGGACACCTCATCAACCCTCCCATATCCAAGCTTGGCAAGTTGCATAATGTCTTTGAGCACTTAATTGTTTGACAGTGTAATATTTGATGCACAAGCTTATGTGGCTCATTTATTGACTTGATTTACTTATCATGATATTTTGACTTGAGATCCTTGGAGGGAGTGCTTATTTGTCTTTGCAAGATCTAGTTGGTGGACAATTTTGGAGGAACAACCCTAGCTTGGGCTTCCATGGGGTTTAAATCCCACAGGTGGATGTCAAAAGCTCGCATGTCGAATAAAAGAGACATACCTTTGAAGGATTAGAATAAAACATGGACGACATAAACTAGCCCTTACATGCCAAACGTTTTTCCCAGGAGAGACAAAATGTCACCTTTGGGGGAATGACGTCACCTAGGATGGATAGGGTTTGGTGGTGAGGTTACCATTCATTGGCACAAAGACGTTTTGAGGATAATGAGGCTTTTACCATGAAGAAAATGACTTGGATGATTGACATGTGGCTTTAGGAAGCCTAACTACACTCCTCCAACTCCAATGACTTGCTCCTAGTGTCAAAACATCCCCTAAAGGGGTGACTTCACCTTAAGTTAGGGTTTATTTTTGTGTAAAACTAAATTTTAAGTGAATTGTTTAATATTATTTGTGTAAAGGGTCAAGATTAGGGTTATTGACCCCTAGTCTTATGGTTTACCCTAAAATTATGTGGATAAACTATTTTGGAGACATTTTGTATAAATAGAGATCATAAGATCTCATTTCATAACATAACTCTCCCATCTTGGAGAGGTACTTGGACTGAAATTTTCACTATCTCTAGCTAGTTAATCTCTTGCGCTCTTGTTTATGGGTATCTCTTTGGTTATTGGTTGATGGAAGTGATACACTAGCCTTGGATGGCTTTTCTCTAGCTATTGTGGTGGTTTGTCTTAGAGTTTTTCTTGAATTGGTAATGCTTTTTTACATTGTGCTATCATTTGTTATTCAAGTCAAGGTTATTTGCTAGAGCTAGGTGGGAAGTATAAGGGAATACACCCCCACCTTAGTCTCCATCATTTTATGCTTACATGTTGTTGGTTTAACAAGGGTTTGCTAAGAGAAGTATAAGGGCATACACCTTCTTAGCCTAAACCCTAGCTAGAGATACTTGCCTTGGGGAGTAAGAGGATTTACACCCCCAAGGAGGTAGTACCTCTATAGCTATTTATTTGCTTGACTCCATTAGCCCAATTATTGAAGGCACTAGTCATTTACTTGTTGCATTGGAGATATAAAATTGTTTCTTTGAGAAACATGAAATTTCATGATTTTGAAGTTGTTCCTAGTGGAATCAAATTTATACTATAAATGCTTGCTTGAGCCACTAGGGTGTTTCATTTCTCCAAGTATTTCTTCCTGCTGTTACAAAGTTAACCTACAACCATTAGGGCTGCAGAAAACCCTAACAAAACTCTTCAATAACTCCTAATTTGACCATTGAAAATTGCCCAAAATTTGCCCACATAATCTACTAAGTACAATGCATCTTTTGGCAAGATTTGAGCAAGTTTTAGTGGTTAAATATCTTGTTGTGATAACAAGTTTGTTACATCCATAAGGATGATAAATATCACTGCAGTTATATTTTTACAATAACCTTTCTTTTTGTTCTAAAGTCTTATTCTATCATTGTTGAGCTAAACTAGTTTTTACTAGCTTCTCTTGTGCTTATTCAATTGGACTTTTAGCACTTGTGTTGCAACCCTTATTATATTTTATGTGTTGATATATATAATTGATTATTGCCGAAATTAGGGACAAAAACCTTAACTTGCTTTTCCACCTAACCTTACTATATGAAAGTGTGGCTTTTCTTGTTTCTCAGGTAGGTACAAACACCCTTTGTAGGCATCCAAAGACTTGGAAAATTTAAACCACCCAGAGACGAGTCATCAAATCCATCTTTTCTTCCATCACTAACCTCTAGGGGGTTACTTATCTTATTTACCTTCCATCCATATCAATCCTCCCACAATCATCGAGACCACCTCCCTAGAGTGACCTAGTCACCCTCGAAGCGTGAGACCTATATCGAGCTAGCATTGGGTATAGTGTCCCTTAGTTGTTTCCATTTTGGTGGTTGGGTCGGGCTTTTCCCAACTTACAACTTGTGCGATAACAGGGACATGTGAATAGGTAAGGCACCCAAAAATCCTAAAGTTCCCAATTTCAGGCTTCTTCCCAGAGAAAGCCTCCTCATGAGTTTTATCCCCCAAGACTCTGTGTGGACTTTTGTTCTACATATAAACTATAGTGTTGCAATCCTTAGCCCAAAGAAAAAGCGGTAGCCCCTGATCATGTAACATGGCTCTTGCAGCCCCAACAATGGACCTGTTTTTCCTCTAAACAACCCCATTCTATTGTGGGTTGTAAGGAACCATCACTTCTCTCTTAATGCCCTCCCTAACAAAAATGTCACTGAACTCATTGGAGGTATACTCACCCCCATTGTCAGATCCACTTTGATTTTCTTCCCAGTTTGGTTTCCCACAAGAGCTTTGATCTCTGGGAACCGCTAAAAGACTTGTCCTTTAGTATTCATGAATAAAATCCAATATTTCCGAGAGAAGTCATCAATGAAAGTGACGTAATACAAAAATCCACTCAAAGAAGCAGAAGACATAGGACCACATGCATCAATATGAATCAGATAAAGAATTGCTACTCTATTGTCACTGCTTGGAAAAGTAGTCTTGGTGTACTTCCCAAGAGCAAACCCCTTACACACCTCCTGGTTCTTTGTACTAAACTCTGGCACTCTAGTCACAATCTCTCTCAATATCCTCAAAGCCCCATGGTGCAAATGGGCCATCCTTCTATGTCATAACTCACAAAGGTCACTATTGTTGGTACTATGCATCAATGCTCTAGCAAGATGAAACATGAGCTTGTAAAAATTCTCATGTTGGATCCCAATCACTTTGGCTGAAGTGACACTGGATCCCTTACGATACAATATCACATGCCCATCGCGAAACAAAACCTCATATCCCCTATCCTCAATAGTGGAAACTGACACCAAGTTCTTCTTCAAGCCCGAAACATATAAGACATCTCTCAACAACATGGGAGCTAGAGACTCCCTTTGAAATGATACTATCCCACTACCAACTACCTTGACCACTAAGTCATCTCCAATCACCATCTCAAGATATCCAATCTCTGTAAGATCAGTGAAGTACTCACGAACACCTCTCATATAGCAGGAGGCACCACTATCAATATACCAAATATTGGTAGTTGATGATCTAGTGGAAAGACACACCAAAAATGAATACTCCTTGAACCAGTGGGTAAAATCCTCCACATCTGTTGAAGCTGCAACTTGCTTCTTCTTCTTGTTAGGAAATTGTCCAACATAGTGACCAAACTTGTGACATGCAAGGTGCTTGACTTTTCTCATGTATTTCTTCCCTTCACCTTTCTGCTTGTTCCCTCCCTTGGAAACCTTCTTGGACTTATTGTCGCCTTTAGCTGCAAGTGCCACATTCTCCTCTTCATTATCTGTAGATGAAATCCCATGCACATATCCTCTTTGAGTTTCCTCTTGAATGAAGTCATGTCAAAGACGGTCCCACTTGGGAAGATTTTCCCTTGCCACAATGCCCTCAACAAAGAGATCTCATTGTTTGGTCACCCCATTCAAAGCAGTCCTCACAAGTTCACTATCAACAAAAACCTCCCCAACAACACCAAATTCATCTCTCATTTGCATTAGCTTGGTAGGTGGAAACACTTTTAGTCTTGGTCATTTTAATTCTCTTCAGTTTCTCCCTCAATACCATTTTCCGATTTTCATTGGAATCTGGTAAAATTTGGTTAAAGATTCCCACATTTCATAGTCATTGGACTTCTCGGTCACATGTGGAATCACATGGTCCTTAATGGCATCAAGGATAATTCTTTTGGCCTTAATGTTGTTTTTGGTGTAGGTGGCCAAAAGGGTAGTATTCGTAGGCACCGTCACATGATTCATTTGCGAGTTCTCCACAATATCCCACAACTCACTCTCTTGTAGAAGAAACAAGATCCTCTCCTCCCATGAGCTGAAATTAGTAGCTCCATCCAACTTGTCCTTAACCCTCAAACCGATGGCCATTGATCGTCTCAACCGAAACACAAGCGCACAACTTTCTTCTTGGTGAAGTACCTCCTCTTCTCATCAAAATCCCTATTCTTTGTGGCTGATATATTTCTGCCTTTTCACACTTTCCATCTCTGATACCATGCAGAAATTTTAGACCCCAACCTGGTTTCAAGTCTCAATGAGACAACATAGTTTAATTCCAAACCTACATTGCACTTTTCAACAACAAATTAGTTAGCAATAACACATATATCATAAACTGAAACACGTGAAGTCTTCTACAATAATAAACCAGAAATAAAACACACCCAGAAAAATGATACACATAGATTTTTGGTAAAAATTAGACCCTAGAAAAACCTACAAGGGGAAAACTAGTGAGAGAGGGGATTTTATCATTTTTCAGAGCGTAGAGAGAATATCATTTACAACAGTCGTCTTCAACATAAATAAATTACAGACTTATCTGAAAAATGAGCCAGGCAACCTCCAAAAAATCTTAGCCAAACTCCTCAAAATTCATGCAAGAATTTCTTGTATTGTGTGTACGGTCTATATCCTTGATTCTTGTGCCTATAGTTGTATGAATTTTCTTGGAATGCATGCCCAATCACTACACAAAATCTATTTTACCTTTCCTCAATTTCCGTGCCCACAAAAAACAATACAACCTCACTGAAATCTGAATTGTATGACCTCCATTAATGTTGAACTCTGCCTTGGAATGCAGACTAACAATTTGTCTTGGGAATCATGCCTCTAGCAACAAATTGACCTCCTTCTCCTTGGCTTGACTTCCCTCTCTCTTGCACTCTCAAAACTCATGAAGAATGCCAAAAGTGGGGGTGCCTCAATCCCTAAGTTGATTTCATGAGGGAAGTTGAAGAGTCATCTAATGCAATGATGGATATTAGATTAGATTGACGGTGATGATTAAATGACTCTTTAGTCACCAACTTCATTAAATTTTCATAAAGTCACATTTAATTTCACATATCATGAAATTAATGCACTAGATGTTATAGCAAATTTTGCCTCACCCCATGCAACTTGTGTGGATGGCCTTTCCATTCCCTATGTAGACTTGAAGTCCCCTTTTGTACTTCCCAGAGCCAAAAAATCATATTTTTCCACATATACGCGCCCTACTAGTTAGAAAACATGCATATATGCAGGTTGCACCACTACAACATGCGTAGATCGAGTTTGGTACTCAAAATTAAAAATTGTGTCGGGTTTCCATGTCACGTCACGAGATCCATGATCCTTGACCTTCCATACACTGGAAACGTTCCGATTTGACCCTTCAATTCCATTTGAAGAATATAAATTGAGCGGTATCCAAGCCGTGGAAAAGGAGAGAATTCAACTTTTGAGAGAAAATATACTCTAGAGAAATTTCCACTTCACTTTGATTCTGCATCCCTTTATCCTTTAAATTCTGAACTCATTGTTCATCCCCCAAGCTCTTCCTTCTCTGATGGAGAACCTCATTGTCTCCTTTATATGAGCTTGGCTTTGGTGGAGGATGGAAGTGGTGGAGGCCCAAATCGAAGGGACTTAGTTTCTTGGTTCCGAGACGTGCCGACACAAAAGTTTGTCACTTGTATACTTCTATTGATTACTTTAATAGAAATACTCTTTTCTCGTCCAATTGATATCTTGCAAATACATGAATTATTATTCCATGGGCGTATTTGTCATGTATGTTAATGGATTATGCTATTTTACATGCTAACATTATATATTATCACCATATGCTTGCGTATCTTCATTGTTGAGGACAAGTTGCAGGTATAAATCTTTAAGTTGCGTGCTCAACGGTGGTCTTCATAAAACATCCTGACGAGGTTGGCTCTTGGCCTTGTCTTGTTAGCATTTCATTTATATAGCATACTTGAGATTAGAGTTGATTTATGCAGTCATTCCATCTATTGTGGTTTACCCCATGCCATAGAGATATTTTCCTCGTAACAAAATTGGAAACCATACTGGGGATTGAATCTTTTGTTTGGGGTTTGGAGTGTTTTTCTCCTTGTCTTGCTCTTTGTTAGCCCGAGTTTCCTTGTCGTCTGATTTCTTGACAACCTATTTTTAATTTGCATCTTAGTTTCTTGGCCTTATCCTTGCCTTGGCAGTGTTTTACTACATATATGCAAGTTTTCCCTTGACAGACATGTACATACGCGAGCTATCCTTCTATAGGGCACGTACAAACGTGAGTTTTTCTCAAACAATCGCATACATCAACTTTTTGTCTTACTGGCTAAGTTTGGTGTTTGTTGGGTGAGTTTGGTTGGTTGCTAAGTCTTCTTCGGTCTCTATCCTAGTCGTTGAGTGCTTACAGAGTCATAGGAAACCTTCTTATTGTTGGATTTTTAGGGGGTATTCTTTCTTATCATATTTTTCATTGGTTTTCCTTGCATCTTGGTCTGAGTGTTTTCTTCTTGGTATCCTTCTTGGCTTGTCTCTTTTTTCTTGCAGTAGGGTTTGTATATCAAGCTGTTATTCAGTCCTTGCATTTTTGTTTTCTTATATCGAAAATACAAAAAAAATTGCTCATTTTTGCATTATGGCATTTGCTCTTTTGGGTTCTTAGTATTGATCTTGATACATATGGAAAGATTTCATTTTATTGAAATTGTAGAAGTTGCATTTTAAAAATCTTACCATTTATTGAGAATTTAAGATTAGGACTTAACACTATGTTTATATTCATTTCTTTGATATGTTGATTCATAATATCATTAGTTTCAAGACCACGTCTCTTGAGTAAACAAAGCCATTAAATGTAACGTTGATTAACTAAAATTGATTAGAACCGATTTTATTTTTCAGAGTACACAAACAAGCATAGGATACAAGGCCTTTGAATAGGATTTTGTGAGTAAAATTCTCCAAGGCTATTAAACTAAACATATGTGTCTGACTAGGGAGTGGTAAAATCCATTGTGTAATTAGTGACGTCAGGACGCTCCGCTCACACTGGAGTTAAGAACGAGGTCGCAAGAAGTTGGTTGCAGAGATATCCCTCTAATACATTCTTAGCATCAGAGATATTTCTGGGGATCTATTCTTATTTGGGGATCTTTCTAGTACCTTTACCTCCATGAGAGGCGATGCTTTCAAGATTTCAGGCTTTGTTACTCTGCCCATATGGTGGACCTGACTTATGACTGTTCGCTTGCACATTGGTTATATCATGGTGGCTCTAGTTGCTTGACATAAGTAGCCACATAGGTTACTTGCAGGGTTTATTCTGCAGGTACCCTGAGTCAGATAAGGGTTAGACAACACACAACATTTATGGAGGATTACCTCTCCGGGGGGATTTGACTGACTGTGTTGCTAAGCCCATGAGGGCCCTTATAACTGATTCTTATACCTCCAATATTTTGAAGGGAGTCTCAGGCCCCTCTTGGGAGAGGCATACCTACTCTAGTGAGGAAGGCCCCTTTTCAACTACTATATCATGTTTGTGTGCATTTGTCCTTTTTGTTTATTTTGGTGTTCTCTTTGATTATTAGTTGGCCCTAGGATTTATTTTTTATATCTCAAGTCTTGAGTCATCGTGGAGCCAGACCAACTTCCTCACATGTTTCACTGTTTGTTAAATTTATCACCACATCTTGAGTCTTTTCCTTCTAAAAGGTGTAAAGTTACTAAACATGGTACACATACCTCCACCTACCATACTTTTGATTATACAATTACGAGTACTGAGTCAAGTTTGAAAGATTTTGGGAGTCCCTCGATTCCTATACCCTCTGTGGTTAATGTGACTCCTTTGACTCTTTCAACTGCTACGATTGTTGTGATGGAGGTTCTCGTTCTTACTCCTATCTGGTCTGTGGTTTCTACTCAACCCATAGTAACGAACCCTTTCAGGTCTCTTTTTGGTACATCTGGATACAATTCTCAGTCCATACCTTCAATCTCTAACCCTTTCTCTTTTGGTATGCCAAATATGACATCACAAATTTCATCCTCCATTCCAGCGAATAATGCAAATCCTAGTCTTGGACCTGGGGGCATGGCTCCTCCACATACTCCTCTCTTGTTTGGTGGAGCTCATATTCCCCAAATGACTTCTACAGTTGGAAACCAACCTCCTTTTCCTCCCAGGTCTAATCCTAGTCTCAATGCTTCTTGATGGAGTACTCAACCAAGAGGACAAGCTACTTCTTATATTCTATCCTTTCCCCCTTCCTCCTCCACGCCGATTCCGATGAATACATTTGTTATGACTAATCCACCTCTAACCTCTGGATTTCCACTTGGAGGGAGTCAATATGATGCTATGGGAAACCCCCAACCTAGAGCCACTCCAACTGGGGGAAATGTTTATAACCCTCATTATTCCATCCCTACAGGTATGGTTCCCATACAACCTTTGATGAAGCAATTTGGAGGAGTATATTACTCTACCGAATAGGGCCATGGTGTATACCAGAACCCTGGATGGTCTAGAATCCCTCAACACCAATCTTTCCCAGGAGAATGGGCTCAGATGCCGCAACCCTGACTCCCTTTTCTGGACACGCTTAATTTTCCAGATTAATGAATGACCCGGTGTGCCACGATCCGTCATGGCACCCGTCCCTACCAATCTTCCTTCAGACGTTCCAAAATTCGAGGGAAAGACTACTGAGGATTTGGGTGATCATGTTACTACTTTTCATCTTTCTTTCTCATCGAATTCTCTTAATGATGATTCCATTCGTTTGAGACTGTTTCAACGCACCCTCATGGGGGTTGCAGCAAAATGGTACATTGAGCTACCAGGGGAAACATACAAAAATTTTAATTAGATGGTTTTGGTCTTTCTCAACCACTTCCAGTTGTCGGTTTGTTATGATGTCGGCATAGAAATTTTGTCCAATTTTTTCCAAGATAAAGCCACACACATATCAGACCATATCCAAGAGTGGCGTAGACGAAAGAGGTTGATCAAATCCTACATTCCTCTAGAGTCCCTATTGGAGTGGTTCCCTAATTCCTTATTACCTTATATTCCAAAGGATGTTTCTACATCTGAAGTAACATCTGAGGAAGAAGCTATTTTCAAAGCCCAACAATTGGATCTCATATATGCTCAATCTGAGATGTTATACAAAATTCTTCCTGAAGCGCCGCGGTCGAATTATGACCCTAGAAAAAAGGATGGGCCTCATGTCGATGGCATCATAGACTCTGCAAATTCTAAGTCTACAGACTTGGTGATGAATCAGTTGAAGGATTTGTCTCTAAGTCAGTATGTAGCAAGACAAGCTTTGTCTTAGTCCTCCACTCCCACTCATTCGGCGGACGTGCATTCTGTACAGTTGACGACCAACCCAAATGGTAACCAACAACCAGGAGGGAATAGAAAGAAAGGACGAGGTAATAATTGTATGGGTGGGATAAATAATAACAAATCCAAGGACAACACTAACAATTATAGATCGAATAATAATACTGGTGAGGGCAAGAAAGAAAAAATGGAAGGTGAATTTTCCTTGTAAAATTTGTAAAGATGATCACCTTACCCACCTATGCCCCAAACTGGAGGAAGCATTGAGGCTCTTATCTCAACCA
>ML803648.1:0-22054 GCA_009831015.1 Picea engelmannii
TTGAGCCATATTGGACTTGGTAATGATAAGGAAAGGAGTGACCCATCCTCAATTTTTTTGGATAAAGCATTAGCCACAACAATCTCTTAACCCTTCTTATATATGATCTCATAATCATACCCCAACATCTTGGTGACCCATTTATGTTTCTTTGATGAAGAAAACCATTGCTTGAGGAAGTTATTTAGACTATGATGGTCAATATTGATATGAAAATTCCTTCCTATGAGATAAGGCCTCCAAGTCTCCATTACGTGAAGGATAACCATAATTTTCTTCTCATATGTGGATTTTCCCAAATTGTAGTCATACAATTGATTACTAGTGAATGCCAAGGGGCATCCTTCTTGCATTAGTGTCCCCCACCATCTTGCTGGTGTGGCTTTCATGGCCTCATCCATTGCCAACAACCTCTGTTGTGTTGGTACACTTGTCTCAAACTCTGATAAGAAGTTTTCTATAAGGTTCAACACATCAAATGTGGGTAAGTTACCCACTGTTGTGCCGATCCAGTGAACCTCTCTGGTTAGTCTAGCACATCTTCTGGTAGAGACTTCATACATCTGGTTCTGCCAATTCTCCAATGCTTCTTCTGAGTCTGATGAACATGTGCTATCGCTTTGCGAGCTCATATTCCCATCGGCTGTAGGATTGATATAATCCTACTGTTTGGCTGTTAGTTTGTAGATGTTTTCCAGTTCGTATGCGTGATCTTCTTCTCTGAAAGGCTCTGTGTATCGAGGACCCTCATTTGGATCTAAAGGTGCAATGACCCTAAGGCCATCTCTTTAAAATTTCATACGACTCTTCTTTAGATCAACAACAGTAGAATTGTCTAAGTCCCAATCAATTGCTAATACTTTTGGGATAAGGGCAGCTGTCATCAACAATTTCAATTATCTCAAAATTTGCAAAGGTTTTAACTCCATCAATGTCCACAGGGACATGCTCCAATCGTCCAAATGGGCTGACAACTTGCTGATTAGCCATCCTAAGCCTGATAGTGGAATAGATCAACTTCGGTTTTCCCATCAGTGCCCAGGTTTGCTTCATCATGACATTGACCTCCGAACCTAAGTCGAGGACCACATAGTCTATATCATATTCTCCTATTTGAGCATTCATGTGTAATTCTTTATTTGTCCTTCTCCTTTTCCCAATTTGGTGCACTTACCTATTCAGTAAGGAGTCTATCTTTTCTAGCTCATACTGCTTGATTAAATCTTGTAATTCTTGTACAACGCTTTTATCTTGAATCAACTTAACACAAGTGCACAAAAATTCCATGAGTTTTCTTACCTCTTTTCCTTCTGTTGGCGACGCAAACTAATCAAACGCCCGAGGCATGCCATTTTCTTTGATTTCTGGTTGCTTCTTTGATGAAGATCCTTGATATCCTTTGAACTCTTTTCTTGCCTCCTCAAATATCTGTCTTTCTTTCTTAGCATCAAACATTGGGGTCTTCGCTGTAGTTTTCTTGACTCCGTGGTCGTCTGTAGTCTTCCTTGGGCTGCTCTGTCTTCTCTTGTAGCAACGCCTCCTTGAGTGATAACAATGACTCTAGGGTCTGCTCTACGAGGTTCAACATATATCAGTTGTACTTGCAGGTTTTTATGAGGTTCTCGTCTTTCCTGAAGTTTAGCTAGCAGCAAAGGGCAGTCCTCAATGATGTGCTCGAAGGAATTGCAATAACTGCAGATTGTGCAAGGGTTCTGGAAGTCCCTCGCTAAATGTCCTGGCTGGGTGCAGTTGTAATAGATTATTTGTCCTCGGCCTCGACCCATACCTCCTCCTCATCCTTGTCCTCTGTATCCACCGCGAGGATTGAAACTTCCTCTTCCTGGAGAAGTATACTGTGCATTGTTTCCTTCTTGGTGTACTTCGCCTTGGATCTTGTATATGTCTCTTGATATTTTCGTGCATTAGGTCAAAATACCTACAATCTCTATCATCGTGCCCTACGGACTTACAGAATGTACAATACAAGTTTGTGGGTGTCTGAATATACTTCTGCATATAGTAGCAGTCACTAGGGCGATGTCAGTTTTTGCATACTTCGCACCAGGGTAGGTTAACTTGCTTCAAGGGGCTCAACGCTCCTGAGGCCAAATATTCATGAAACATGGGACGATGTTCTTTATCATGACCTTTAGATCTTCATATTACACACCATATATCTTCTCTTTTGTCCTTCCCCTTGTCCTTCTTCATATCCTCAACCTGCAGAGACAAACTAGTCAACTGGCTCAAGATCTGGCTCATGCCTGAGCTAGATTCTCCCATAGGTGTTGATTCAAGCTTCATGGCGATCTCCAAAGCTTCTGCCTACGATGCAATCTTTTGATGCATCAGGGGAACTCTTATGTGTGGTAAAAGAGTAGCGACGAACCATTCTTTGTTCTTCTCATCTGGGATCTTAAAAGTCAATCGGCCTGTTAGGGTCTTGAATCTCTGATCGAACTCCCAAATAGGTTCGGCTTCCTTCTGTTTGATCTCCTTCAGGTCATTAATACACTGTGACTCTGAATTAGGTTTTTTAAACTCTGCAACCAACACGTTCTTGATCTCATTTAGTGTCTTAGGTTGCACAAGTCCTTACACAAGCTTCATATACCAGCTCAACGCACGATCCCTCAACATAGTGCTAAACTGGTTTCTTTTAACAACTTCATCGGTAATATTTTTAATGTTCCATATGGCCTCGCACAGGAACCAGTGCTGATCAGGATCTTTAGATCCATCTCCTTTAAATATAGGGAGCCTCATCTAGTATTCCATAGAGTTGCCTAGGTTTCCTATCTGAGTAGATGCTGAACTACTAGTAATAGTAGTCTACGGACTCTAGTGATTTAGAATATTCCGATTACTTCGTATTTATGAAATAACAGAAGGATCGATATTAATTACTTCAGTGGTTTGCGTAGTTCCTGATGTCTCTAGATCATTGTGGCGAAGTTATTATACTTCCTCTTCCTCTTCTCTGGTGGGTTTTGAATGCTCTTCGTCTATCAGATTTGCCTCTTCTCCACTGTAGAAACCCTCGTCTCCATAGTTTTTCTTGAACAAGTTCTCAAGGTGAACCCCTAGAAATACTTTCCCATTGCACGTATGTCCAACTTCTGTGTCACTGTCACTGTCCGAATTCTTGAACATTAGCCTTTTCGGATCCAACCAATCTACTGTATCTTCAAGACGTTCTTTTCATGCAACATCTTGATTCTTAGCTTTAGAAATTGTAAAAATTTTCCTCTAGGTCCTTTGAAGAAGAATCTCTTGGCCTGGCTATATGATTCTGTTCTATCAACAACAAATTCGATGATATACCCTCCAATGGTACTATCGAACCAGTGATCTACAACCCTTGATACAACGTTGTCGAGTCTCTTAACCTTCTTAATCAACTCCGATGTCCAGACCACAAGAGGTCTAGATCTGATCTCGAACTGGGTATCGACTAACCTAGCTAACCACTCGTATAGCTCTTGATGGATTCCTCCAAAGACAATCTCACGAATATCGGTGAAGATGTGTCTCTGCAGTCAAACTTCAATACTTATCTTAGGGTTCTTGTTTTGGGCTTCTACGAAGTCCCTCTCTTGATCCTCTATCCACTTCTGAATCTCTGTCTTCAATGGGAACCACCTTGACATTCCCTTACACAGATTCCTATCTCGGAAACGAAACCATTTGTTGGCATAGGGGTAGACCTGAGGTTCACTCCAAGAGCGCACCAACAATCCCTAGCTACTGGCCCTTTCGGCAGCACATGCGAAGCAGATGCAGTTTCACCCAAAGCAGCTTAAGAGGGGGGTTGCAGGACAAGGATGTCTACAACCAGAGGAATATCAAGTGGATCTATCACAACAACAATACAACATTCATATATCACTTATCATCTAGGTCTATCCTACGCAGCTATAGATCTAACCTAACATAAGATTAAAAATAACAATATAACAATGACAGAGATCCAGGCATCGATCACACATACGACACAAATATACGTGGTTCACCCTCTCTCTAGGGATATGTCCACAGAACCGTGCTTATGATTTATTAAGGTAAAGCATACAGTTCTTATCTGCGCTCTCAACTAGCATATCTTCTTTCTTCTCTCTCTTTCTCTCCCCTTCCTGCGCACCTAGTTGCAGGACATGACCTTCACACATAGCTGAAGATCTCACAATACAATCTTCTCCCTTCACAACAGAGCTATAACAACAATATCATACCAATACTCAATGACCAACAACCCCACCCAATTCCTCTTGACCTTTATTTATACATTACAATCCCTCACTAACAGCCTTAGGTCAAAACCTAGGTTCCAAAACCCTAGATACCAAAACCCTAGGTGTCTAAAACCCTAGGTCAACTTGACCCACTTTTTCTAGAATTTGCCAGCCTGTCTTTCCTTCTTCATCGCGTGGTGCTCCAAAGAATCCAATGATGGCTTTCTATGCTTGCTTCATTGTCCACGGTCCTTCTTCCTTGCTGATCTGTCATCCCTGATCTCCTCATCCAACGACTTGATTTTTCGCACTTCGCTCCATCTTTCCTGCTCTTTTTCTCACTTCGACTCAGTGAAAGTTAATGTGTCTCCTGTGAAGCTCACTTTTTACCTTTCCTTCCTTGTTCTTTTCTTCCTTCCATAACCAAGGGCCAACACCCACCCTATCAAATTTTTAAGAAAAAGGCCCGTACCCACCCTGCTCTGCTGCATCCCATTGTTGTCTTCGACCCCTTTGCAAAATGGGGCATTGATTTTATGCAATGTAATCCTACCTTAGCTAGGGGGCACAGTTATATCATCGTTGTCATTGATTATTTAAGTAAATGGGATGAGGCTATGCCTACATTTCTTAATGATGGATGTACTGCAACACTCTTTTTTTTTAACCACATCATCACTCGCTTCGGTGTCCTGCAAGCTATTGCCACCGGTCATGGCTCACACTTCCAGAACTAGATGGTGAGTGAGTTGCATGTCAAGTTGGGTTTTCTCCATGAAAAATCATCCCCCCACTATCCTCAAGAAAATGGACAAGTTGAAGCTATCAAAAAAGTCCCAAAGACCATTCTCCAACACATGGTGGATACGAACAAAACCTCTTAGCACTTGCAACTTTTCTCCGCATTCTGGGCCTATCACACTTCAGTGAAAAATGCAACTAGATTCACTCCATTCCAGTTGGTATATGGAATAGAAGCAATGCTACCAATCGAGTGCGAGATCCCTTCGTTTAAACTCACCATGGAACTCGTGCCTCACACCTCTACTGAAGATGAACGATTCCTGTATTTAACCAAGTTGGACGAAACATGTCGCGATGCCGCTCTTGTTAATGAGACATATCAAAAAAGAATGAAGAGTCAATATGACAGATTTGTTCAACCTCGTTCTTTTGCAGAAGGAAACTTGGTTCTAGTTTATGACCAAGCTCACGATAATTTAGGGAAAAGAAAGTTTGAACCTCTGTGGCATGGACCTTATATCATAAAATGTGTATTACATAGAAGCGCCTATGAGTTGGTCAACTACGATGGAATATATCTTGATGAACCCTGAAATGGGATTTACCTTAAGAAGTACCATGCATAAAACATCTGGCATGTGTGCTTTATACATTATTGTAATATATACGTTTGATTTGGTGTGTCTTTTCTCTTGCGCACACGAGTTTTGCATTAGTTGCTTATACTTAATTGTCTTGTGATTGCATGCGTATATAACATCTCCCTTTCCCTTCTTTGTTGGGTTTGCGGATGGCGCTAGTCGACACACCCATAGAATTTCTTCTGCAACGTGGGTCATCTACCACTCTGGTGAGTTGGTAAGGTCAGGAGGAATTTACCTCGGATTGGCAACCAATAACATGGAAGAATATCATGCTTTCATCAGACTCTTAACTAAAGCTTCCTCTCTAGGTATAAATCGTTTGATTATTAACCTAGAATATCAACTCGTGGTCTATCATCTTAATCAAGATTATGCCGTTCGCAACCTCGTCTTACTACGTCTCCACCTAAGAGTTCACCGTCTGAAAAGATCCTTTGAATTTATCCAATACATACATATGCCGAGAGAACTCAATACAACGTCGGATTCATTAGATAATTACATATTAGATCGGTATAAACCATTTTTGAAAAACATGAATCATATGTATACAAAAACATCACATAAGATAAAATGCAACATCGATAGGCACCAAAAAACTCGTATATATATATAGATGCGTAATAGAAAAGGTTTGTTTTGAAATACATCATCAAAAGGTACATAAAAGGGAAAAAAAGGTTGGGCCTTCATTCCCATAACATCATTCTAAAATACTACAAAATCAGATGAGGATCCTAGTCATCCTCCTATATCACGTTGTGCTCTGTGTAGCACTATACTGCTCGAGCCACCCGACGAAGCAAATGGTTAAGACTCTCGGTAAACCCAACTGTGTGTCATTGAAAATAGAGAGGCACATCTCGCCTCGTGAGAGGTGGTACACCCATGGTCAAAACTCAGAGGTTCCTCTCTACCTCTCGAAGTCCTCCCACCGCATCCTCATGCTCAACGACTACCTTTGCATCTCCACAATGCCCCAGAGCTGCCATCTCTACCGAACGTGATGTGCCTTTGTCTGCATGATGAAGCAATGTTTTTTTAGATCCCGCATTGTACAAATAAAAAACAATATAAAATACACAAAAAAAAATATGTGGCAAGGTTTAGTTTCGTACCTAACACATCCCACTGGATGCCCTCAGGGAACACCAAGTCTGCACTACCTCAGAATTCCACTTCAACATAAGGGAAGTCCTCGATAATGAATAACAATCTCCTTCACCATGAGAAGAAGTCAACTATAAATATGAATGATGAAGGTTCATTCCCCAATCTAGGGGATATACTGGTCCGCCTCTTCATACGAGGCCCAGTTGTAGGATGCGCTATCGATGCAACTTGTGGCTGCATCTAAGGAATTAGCTGTAAGAAGAACGAAACTAGAAAAAAACCATACCCAAATTGCTTTTGTCTTCCCGTCCTGCACTTTGATATTTGTTCCTTGACATTTCGAAGGAACCCTACATTCTAATTAAACAACCTAGGCCCTAAAAACTGTAAAGCATATGACATCTGTGATTTTGAGGCCAAATAAGCACTAGTATTACCCGCCAATTAGGTGATGGCGAATAGAATCGACCGAAGTTCCAAGTCCCTTACATATTTTATCATGATTCAACCACCTACCAATCGCGACCCTGATATACAATGATCAACAACATACGCCTAAGTTGGTTGAGGAGTTTCCCCATGTCCGGACAAGAGAATAGCAGACCCTCTCCTCGAGAGCCCCGTTAGAAAATAGACATCATCTAGCTCAATATTGAGCGTGTGTGGTCCGATGCAAAATGCTTGTTCGACATCATCCCATAAACCGATCAAGTACTCAAGTAATAGTATTCCTTCCTCATGTTTTGGAGCTTGAAATACTTGAGTAACCTGCAGTTTTGCAAATCTTCCCTCGCTTGAGGGATTTGAAGAGAAACAATGTCATCAAACTCATGTTCACACTCTTTTCACTCTATCATGTCTACATGACTGGTGAAATATGCAAATAAAAACATTTAAACATCATTAGTCAAATTTTTATGGAAGAAAATTGTTTCTATTTAGCCCAAAAGACAAAATATTTTTGAGTTATGTGCCTAGCGCTCCCTAAAAAATGCTTACAGAGTGATAACACTCCCTAAGAATGTGTACCAGGGCACTTAAATCTTGATTGACGCTCCCCTTAGTGCTTTGAGGGAGCACCGATCTGGTTCGGTGCCTAGGGCTTCCTAGGGGCCCAGAATGCTCAAAACATAAGCTAAAACACAGAAAAAAACCATAAAAAATGATGAGAAGGGAAATATGACCAACTTAGTCTGGATGGAACTAGAAATTATCAATCACAAATCCCGTACTTAAAGCTCGAAAAATGCCTCCCAAAGGTGGAAAATTCCAAATGTGGAGGAGTTTGGTAAAAATCAAATGGTAAATGACTTTTTTGACCTATTTCACTATTTGATAGGTTTATTTTTGCTATTTCTCCTTAATCTAAAGTCATTTTTGGGTTTTTAATCTTTTTTCAAGAAGTTACTAATGCTTTGGGCCTAGAACTATCTGTATTTATAGGATTTCAAGCAATATATTTTCATACAACCTTGTGACACTGATGGGCATAATATTTGTTCTTTCTCGCGCTCGAAAAAACATGAGAATGTAACCGAGTAGAATTTTATCACTTTTTTCGGACTCGTAAAGGTTACACGAAAAAGGAAACCCCTGGAGTCATATTTAAGCTCTTTTCAGACTCTCTAAATATGAAAATAACTTTGAGTGATCTTGATTCCTTTCATGCTCGTTAAAAGGTCTCAAAAGGGCGTCTCCCTAGTTTTTCTCTGGACTCGCTAAAATCACACATTGAGGGGCCCATACGAGACCAAACCCTTACTTATTCCAGTTCGTTAAATTAAGGAAGAGGGACTTACCGAAGGTGATTTATATCGAGCATGTTTTATCCTCCTTGAGCTCGTTAAAATAAAAAGAGGTACTCGTCTATCTGGATGGGGGAAAAATTGAAGGAAGTAGGTCAAGTTGTCTTTAAGAATTGTTACAAATAACTCTTGCAGTCACCCTTGAACATGGTACTTGTTTTTACCTGCACTTTGAAAACTTGGATAATCAGCTAAACCTAT
Organism: Picea engelmannii; assembly: GCA_009831015.1. Lineage (NCBI taxonomy): Eukaryota > Viridiplantae > Streptophyta > Pinopsida > Pinales > Pinaceae > Picea > Picea engelmannii. The sequence goes on from ML803648.1 coordinate 8,740, forward strand.
GCACTGAACCAATATTATGAGGCTTTCCATTCCTTTGGGTCATTCGATGAATGTCACAATGTCCACTGCATTAGGTTTTGGTCCACGTTACGTTTATGCTGCCAAGTCTCATGTCATGCCTAAGTATTCAAGGAAAGTATCCGCCTTGAGAGTCAACCATCACAAATTTCTAGTTTCAATACTCGTTTCAGTCCATACTCATTCTATTCACCATATTACATCTATTTCCTATGTTAGTTTCATGTCGATGATGGGGGATACATCAAGGCCCTCCTTCGATGCGTCTTTTCCTATCGACTTCAACACATAATACATGAATAAGACTTAGAAACTAGTTAGTACCTTGGGACCTGCATGCCTCAATGATAGGCCTCCTCGCCTTCGAAAATAGGTTTACATCATTGACCTCTGATCGAATGATTCCACGAATGTTCGACTTCAGCTCATTTATTCACATTCATTGGATTGTACTAGGGTACCTTGGGAGTCATTGACATCATCGGTGATTTCCATCACACTTGTTAACGATTTACCTCAATAACTGGTAATCAAGTGGTTTCTACCATGTTCGAAATCAAAACATCTATTCACATGGCTAGATTCATACCACATTGGGATTGGGATGAAGACCCTGGGTTGAGCATTCACTCTATTATCTGCTTTTCCTAGGATACGAAGGAGATCATTTGAGCATGATGATATATATATTTTCACATAGATCCACATTGCATTGGTCCGTGGCTATGTTTTATCATATTGTATCTCCACTCTGTATTTATCGTGGCTGTGATCAGTTAATTTTATGGAGGTATAGATCCACATTGTATCTTTGGTGGCTATACCCTTAATCAATATCGTCATGGATTTGCAGTGTATTTATTGGCGGCCATACCTTAAGTTCTTTGTTACCCAAGCATAGGTATGCCTGCCTTGGGTTTGAAACACATGATAACATTTATTGATGGTTGTTTGCAAATTCTACTAGGTTCTTCGACTCCATACCCTTTCTTTGAAAAATCTAGAAAGCGTTTCAGTCATCAACTTTCATCTTCTGACTTCACACTTTGGGGGGAAATCTGTTACACGTCAAAATTCCTCACTTCGATAATGTCGCATTCTCACTGTTGCAAGTGTTACACTTGTGTCACAAGTGTCGTAAATGTCACATTTTCGTTCTGCATATGTCGCATTGTGAATGATACCATGGAAACACTTGATACATGCTCTAGAACATGTTGGAAGGATAAACCACATCATTTGAAAAACTAAACAATTTTTTTTTCCTTGAGAATTGGTCATCTTAACAAACTTTTGGAATATCAATGCTCCCTTTCTCATATGCAGGGAGCACTAACTCTCTCTGTCCATCTAGCAGGGAGAGTTGCAACACTCCGTTTCTTGTTCTGAGGAAGCGTCGATTGGTTGAGAGAATCATGGGAAGAAATACCCCTTTTCTCTAAGGACAACTAGAGATGATTCAATTTGATTTGGCTCAAATCCAAGCTATAGGATGTATCTAAGGGAGATGCCACAACTAATGGAGTCATATCCTCAACTTATCCCAAATAAAACTAAGGTGGTTGAGCCTCTCAAAGCCTATAAAAGGAGGCATTCTCATGGTGAAGAGGAGGAGAATAATCAACAAAAGTATTTTCATTTTGATCGTGGATCTTTCGAGCAATGGGTTGGATAAGGAGGACTTGGAGAGGTTGCTGCGGCTGCATCTACAGATTGTAAGTACCTTTTAATGTTCTCATTAATATATGCTTGTTCTATTTCCTTCAAGTTTGTGTATTATTGCATATACTTGTCTATTATGGATAAATTTAATTTAAACTAATCTTGATAGAGTAGGAATTTTGTGTTTTCTTCATTGTCCATTGGTTTGCAGATATCACTAAGGAGCTTGGAGATCAAGTTCAACTTGGATTAAGCGAGGACAAGCTTCAGAAAAAGGTACATCATACTTTCTTCCTCTTTTTAATTTGACTAGTTTAACTACATTTAGAGGGATGCTAGTGTCGATTTGAATCTTTATGTCTTGGTAGTAGGGGTCTTGAATCCAAGAGGATATTCACCTATCCACAGGGGAATTTTTCTATAACAGAAATTGGCAACTCCACTAGGGATTGAACCCAGAAGTTGAAAAATTGTTGAAGTATGGTTTTATTTATCCTGTCCCCTTGAATGAATGGGTTTATAACATCGTTCTGGTTTCTAAGAAACAAGGGACCATTCGTGTCTGCGTCAATTATAGGGATCTTAACAAGGCTTGTCCAAAAGAAAATTACCCTACACCTTTTATCAACCAAATTATCGATAATTCCGCTGGCAACGCCATTTTTCTTTCACGGATGGTTTCTCAGGGTATAAACATATTGATTTTATAGGGTATAAACAGATTGATTTTATACCAGATGATCAACATAAAACAATGTCTTCCCTTGGGGGATGTTCACTTATCAAAAGCTACCTTTTGTTCTTAAAAATGCTAGAGATACCTTTCAACGGGCCATGTCATACGCTTTCCACAACATCAAACATATTTTGGAACCCTACCTCGATGACTTACCCACTCATTCGTCTCATTGACGAGACCATATTGGTCACTTACGGGCCATATTTCTTCAAGGTCGGTTTTACCACATCTATTTAAAATATCACAAATGCATCTTCGTTGTCGAATCAGGCAGACTTCTTGGATTCTTCATCTCCAAAGATGGGATTAGGTTGGATTCCTTAAAATTTAAATCTATTCTCACTTTACCCCCTCCCAACAATCTGATCCAACTACAAAGTTTACAAGGGAAATACAAATTTCTTCGCCGTTTCATCTGTAATTACGCCGAACTCACTAAAGTATTTATGAGATTGTTGCAGAAAGACACTCCTTTCGTCTGGGATGACACTTCTCAATGCTCTTTCGATGCCCTTAAGCATGCCTTAACACACACTCTTCTCTTTCTCCCACCAGATTATGCACGAGACTATATCCTTTATTTGGCTTCCTTTACTACCACTATTTTTATGGTGTTAGTTCAAGAGGATGCTAATGGTGACGAACATGTGATATACTATCTGAGTAAGAGTCTATTTGGTCCCGAGATTTGATATTCACATGTTGCAAATTTGGCTCTAGATGTAGTAATTGTTGTTTAGAGGTTTCACCATTACATCCTCTTATGCACTACCACGGTCATCGCAGACTCAAACCCCATGTACCATATCTTAACTCATCAAGTCCTCGGGGGAAAATATTCAAAATGGATCATTATTCTCTAAGAATTCGATCTCGATTTTTCCAAGTCAAAAGCTAAAAAATCGTTGGTTTTTGTGGAATTGATCTACGATCATCCCTATACTGATGAGGATACTGAGCCCAATGATTCTCTTCCTGAAGAATCCCTGTTCCTCATTAGCATGTCTGACCCTTGGTATGGATATATTCTTCTCTATCTCCAAACCCAACGTTTCCAACCAGACATTTCACATGACGAATGTCATCGTATCCGCCACCATTCTAAACTCTACCTTAGCATCGGTGACACTTTATACCACTATGGTATTGATACTTTCCTACTACGTTGTTTAACCCATGATGAGGTTGAACGAGTTTTGAATGAATATCACCTTGGATCTTGTGGCGATCATCTTTCTGGGATGGTTACAACCCAAAAAATCCTACGTGCTGGTTATTTTTTGCCCTCTATCTTCAAAGGTTGTATCGAGGTCGTCAAACAATGCCCACTATTGCACCTCATTTTTTACATCCCCTATTACCTTATCTTATATTCTATATTGGTCATTTTACCTCTGACATATGCATATTTTGTCTATTTCTTCCACAAACCTACCTTGTGACCTTATTCATATGCATAATGAGGTAACCCATGTTAAAAACATGATTTGTTTGATTTCTTAATTAATTGGGAATAAATGATTGTTTTTTATGCTTCTAATTACTTTTATTACTTTAAGCATATTTCATGACAAGGCTTTATCTCATGTGTTACTCATATTTGGTATTTGTCTGGTACTTCCACTGGTCCGGTACTGCAACATTTCAACTGTTCTATTCCGATACTCCGCCTATTCCGGTACCAACTCTGTGCTGATCCGATACCAAGTTTTGTTACTGTGTTAGTCCGGTACTAAACCCACTTCTCTAGGATTGAAGTTTTGAATGAGTACACTGGCAATGACTCCAAGAAATTGGTTGGATGGAAGCAACTTTGGTTTGCCCGAAGACCACGATAGACTTCATCACTCATGCACTTCGTGTCATGAGGATGAAGCCCATTCCTTGAGATACACTATGTTCACCAATTGTAATATTTTGTAGACATTCGATGATTATCTTCAGAATTTGATTGTAACGACTGACATTCTTTAAAAGGGATGCTGTGTAGATGATTGATAGAGATAATATACATCATTATGCTGGAAATTGAATGTTGAATCACTGATTCACTCGTTTAATTGAAATAATACGAATGCTAGTTTTTGAAATTCATGGATGTGAGTAAAGTATCTATTCTGTAACTTATTTAGATCTACCTTGTTGGTTCGACAAGGGACCACCTCCCCAACCAAGTTAAGTCTCCCTGTATATGTTTATGTGTGGACATAAGTTAATTGTGTGTGAGTGTGAAAATAAAATAATTGTGTATTGCAAATGATTCTGAGTGCATGAAATTTCCTAAGTACAACGTAGATCTATAAATAAATACCTGTTGATTTTGGATCAGTGTGAATGAATAGATATACATTAAGCATAGTAGATGATTCTATTTCTATTTCTGCAGGGTGATATTTAGTCAACAAAAGCTGGGTAGATTTTTGGGATTGTTAGATAAGCAATTGTTATTTTTCTGAATTTGGAAGTCTTAGTAATTGTGTTGTCCTCAGTAGGTACATGAACAATTAGACTTAATATCTCACCCTTCATGCATCAGTAATGAAGTCTTTAAATCATATCGACTGTCTCCTGTATTGAGGAAGGAAGTTTTGATTGGAATTGATTAGGTCATGATTGGTTTCTTTCCAAGAGTAAATAGAGTGAATTGTCAATTGTTATGTGAATTCAATTGCTACAGGAAGCAGGGTCTCGGTTCATATTTTTATTTCACGAGCCTATAATGAACAGACCTGTTATCTGAGAAAGAATTTTTTTTAACCGAGTGTTTTCTTGAGATTTTTACTATGAGCTTTATCTTCTAATTTGAAGTTGTGTGAATAATAGTGTTCATATATTCCAAAAACAAAGTATTTTGTTAATGATTGTTTCTTGATTGAGATAGATACAACATACATAGATAGATTACCTATTTTCGGTAGATACAGTGTAACATCTATACTGATTATGAATCCCAGATTGATATATAAATGAGTGTAATATACTAAACATATATTTACACCAACACCCACCTTGTCAATTTTTTTCAGAAAAAGGTACGTACCCACCCTGCTCCGCTGCATCCCATTGTTTCTGTTGGCCCCTTTCCAAAATGGGGCATTGATTTTATGCAATTTAATCTTACCTCAGTCGGGGGGCACAGTTATATCATCATTGTCGTCGATTATTTCACTAAATGGGTTGAGGCTATGCCTACATTTCTTAACGATGTCTGTACTGCAACACTCTTTTTTTTTTAACCACATGATCACTCGCTTCAGTGTCTCGCAAGATATTGTCACCGATCATGGCTCACACTTCCAGAACCAGATGATGAGTGATTTTCATATCAAGTTGGGTTTTCACCATGAAAACTCATGCCCCTACTATCCTCAAGAAAACATAAAAGTTGAAGCTATAAAAAAAGTCCCGAAGACCATGCTCCAACGCATGGTGGGGACGAACAAAAACTCTTAGTACTTGCAACTTTTCTCTGCACTCTAGGCCTATCACACTTCGGTGAAAAATGCAACTAGATTCACTCCATTCCATTTGGTGTATGGCATAGAAGCAATGCTACCAATCGAGTGCGATATCCCTTCATTGAAACTCATCGTGGAACTCCTGCCTCACACCTCTGCTGAAGAGGAACAATTCCTATATTTAACCAAGTTGGATGAAACATCTCGCGATGATTCTCTCATTAACAAGACATGTAAAAAATGAACGAAGCGTCAATATGACAAATCCATTCAACCTCATGATTTTGCAGAAGGAGAATTGGTCCTAGTTTATGACCAAGCTCATGATAAGTTGGGGATAGGAAAGTTAGAACCTCTGTGGCATGGACCTTATATCATAAAGCGTGTATTACATAGAGGCGCTTATGATTTTGTCGAATACGATGGAATATCTCTCGGTGAAACCTGAAAGGGGATTTACCTCAAGAAGTAATTTTCATAGAACATATGGCATGTGTGATTTGTATATTATTGTACTATATACTTTTGATTTGGTGTGTCTTTTATCTTTCATACACGAGTTTTGTCTTAGATTATTATACTTTGTCTTGTGATTTCATACGCAGGTGAAATCCCCCTTTCCCATATTTGTTGGGTTTGCGGATGGCGCTAGTTGACACACCTAGAGCATTTCTTCTGCAATGTGGGTCATCTACCACTCTAGTGGGTTTGCGAGTTCAGGAGAAATTTGCCTCGAATCAAAAACCAATAACATGGTAGAATATCATGCTGTCATTAGACTCTTAACTGAAGCTTCCTCTCTAGGTATAACTCATTTGATTATTAACCTAGAATCTCAACTCATGGTTTATCATCTTAATCAAGATTATTCCATTCACAACCCCATCTTACTACGTCTCCACCTAAGAGTTTTCCATCTCAAAAGATCGTTTGAATTTATCCAATAGAGACATATACTGAGAGAACTCAATACAACGTCGAATTCGTTAGCTAATTACATATTGGATCGGTATCTTGGGCATAGATAAAACATTTTTGAAAAACACGAATCATATGTATACAAAAACATCACATAAGATAAAATGCAACATCGATAGGCACCACAAAACACGTATATATATATAGATGCATAATAACAAAAGTTTGTTTTAAAATGCATCGTCAAAAGGTACATAACATGGAAAAAAAGGTCGGGCCTTCATGGCCATAACATCATCATAAAAGACTACAAAATCAGTTGAGGATCCTATTAATCCTCATGTATCACTTTTTTCTCTATGTAGCACACTACTGCCAGGGCCACCCGATGAAGAAAATGGTTAAGACTCTCAGGAACCCCAACTGTGTGTAGCTGCAAATAGAGAGGCACATCTCACCTCCTGAGAGGTGGGACACCCATGTTCAAACCTTAGAGGTTCCTCTCTACATCTCAAAGTCTGTTGGAACTTGGTTATGGAAGAAAGCAAATATTAAGGAGGAAAGGAGAAGTGAAAACTGTGTGGAAGACACATAAACTGAGGAAGGGTCGAAATGGGAAAAGAAGCAGAAAAGAAGGAGAAAAAGAAGGAAAAGCTAGTCGTTGGAAGAGAAGATCGAGGAAGACAAAGTAGTAAGGAAGACGCATTGTGGACAACTCAACAAGTGTAATAAGAAATCAACGAGTTCTTGGATCACCTCATGGGTAAGAAGGAAAGACAGGCTGTCGAAGCCCTAGAAAACATGGGTCAATTTGACCTAGGGTTTTAGATCTAGGGTTTTGACACCTAGACTTGTGCCATGTAATGTATAAATACAGGTCTGTAAGACCTGGGATGGTTCATTACAGGTTGGGTTGTTGATACTACGGTTTTTTTTGTTCATCGTTGAGAATCAATTGTGGAGAACAATGTTGACACTGTATTGTAAGATCTTCAGCTGGGTGCGAAGTTCAACCCTGTAACTGGGTGCATAGGGAGGGCCGAGAGAAGAGAGAGAGATATATGCAAGATAAGAGCACAAATATAACTGTATGTTTTCATATAATATATCAATAAACACAGTTCTCTGGACGTATTTTTAGGGAGAGGGTGAACCACGTATATCTTGTTGTTATGTGTGATTGATGTTGTGTTATTTTCCATCTGGTCTAATGTTATTGCATTGTTGTGTTAGATATGAGATATAACTTGCGAAGTAGGCTTAAGTGAGATAAAGAATAACTAAATTGCTGTGTGTTGTTGTACCATATCCACTTTTCATTTCCTCTGGTTGTAGACACCTGTGTCCTGCAACCCCCTATTGCTACTTCAAGTGAGACTACATCTGCTTCGCAGGTGTTTCCAAAAGGGCCAGTAGTTAGGGTTTGTTGGTGCTCTGTAAGAGTTGAAACTTGGGTCTATCCATATGCCAACAAATGGTTTCATTGCCGGGACCAAGATCTTCTTGAGGGAATGTCAAGGTGGTTTCCATAGAAGACATAGATTCAGAAGAGGATAGAAGAAAAATAAAGGGACTTCACTAAAGCTCAGAACAAGAACCCTAACATTAGTACATAAGACTAGTTGGGAAGATATATCTTTACCAATATACACAAAATTTTATTTGGAGGAGTTCATAAGGAGTTATACGAGTGGCTAGCCAGATTAGCAGATACCCAGTTCGAGATCAGATCTAGAACACCTGTGGTTTGGAAGTCGACACTGATCAAGAAGGTCAAGAGAGTTGATAACCCCGTGTCAAGAGAAGTAGATCAATGGTTTGATAAAACTATTGGAGGGTACATTACTAAGTTTGATATTGACAGAGTAGAGTCATCTAGGCATGCATAGAGATATTTCTTTAAGGGACCTAGAGGAAAATTTTTACACTTTTTGAAGTTGAAGATCAAGATTCTATTGCATGAGAAGAACATATTGAAGATACAATAATCAGGGGGATTGAAAAGATAATGTTCAAGAATTCAAACAACGACAGTGAAACAGAGGATGGACACACACGTAGTGGGAGACCATTTAGAGATGTTCCTCTTGCGAACCTATTTAAGAAAAACTACATAGATGAGGGATTCTATAGTGGAGAAAAAGAAGATCTAACAGTGGAAGAACATTCAGAATCCGTAAGAATAGAGGAAGTACAGACCAAAGAACTTCGTCGAGGAGAACCAAAAACTTCAGGCACTGCGCCTATTGTCGAAGTAAGTACTATTACTTTCCCTGTTGATTTAGTAGCATTAAGTAACCAGAGTAACCTGAGTATTTAGAGTAGTAAGAGCAATCAGAGTACTGTCACAAGAAGTCTAGCACATACTCAGTCAAGAAGCCAAGGAAGATCTATGGTAGATGAAAGGAAGTTACCACTCTTTAGAGGATATGGATATGAAGATCCTGATCAACAATGGTTCTTATGCGAATCTGTATGGAGTATCAAGAAAGTCACCGACAAAGCTGTTAAGAGAACCTAGTTCATCACTACCTTAAGGGATCGTGCCCTGAATTGGTACATGAATTTTGTTTTAGGACCTGGACAACCTAAACCGATGAATACTATCAAGACTGCGTTGAGTGCAAAATTCAAGAAACCTAAGTCGGAGTCACAATGCATTACATAGTTGAAAGAGATCAAGCAGAAGGTCACTGAACCAGTTTGGGAGTTTGATTAGAGGTTTAAGACTCTAACAGGTCGGTTGAGTTTTCAAATTCCATATGAATAGAATAAAGAATGGTTCATTGCTGCCCTCCTGCCACATATCAGAGTCCCTCTAATGCAACAGAAGGTCGCTTCATAGGTTGAAGCATTGGAGATCGCTATGAAACTAGAAGCAACCCCTGTAGGAGAAGCCAGTCCAGGTATGAGTCAAATATTGAATTAGTTAACTAGTTTTTCCTTACAATTGGAAGATATGAAGAAAGACAAAGGAAAATCGAAAAGAGAAGATATCTAGTGTATAAGATGTAAATCAAAGGGCCATGACAAAGAGAACTGTCCCCTATTTCTTGAATACTTGTCCTCTGGAGAACCTAGTCCTTTGAAGCAGACTATTGTACCCTGGTGCAAGGTATGTAGAATGAGACATCACCTTGGTGAATGTTATTATATGAAAAAATATGTCTAGACACCTACCAATATTTACTACACTTTCTGTAAGTCTGTGGGACATGATGAGAAATATTGTAGGGCTTATGATCTCTTGCATGAAATATCAAGTGATACATATAATATCCAAGGAGAAACACAACAAGAAGGAAACACTGCGTAGTTCAACTCCTCAGGAAGAGGAAACTTCAACCCTCACAGTGGATTCAGAGGAAGAGGACCAGGAGGAGGTATGGGTCAAGGTAGAGGGGAGATCATATATTATAACTGCACACAACCAGGATACTTGGCAAGGGATTTTCATAACCCTTGTACCACTTGCAACTATTGTAACTCATTTGATCATGTCATCAAATATTGTCCAATATTGTTGGCCAAACTCCAAAAGAGACGAGGAGGAACCAACAAGTACAATTAATATCAACAAAAACTCATGGTGAAGACCCTCGATTTGTTGTTATTACTACAAGAGGCACTGTTACAGGAGAAAACAGAGTGACTCCAGGAAAGACTACAGAAGAATCAAGGATAATAAGAGATGCAGAGAAGGCACAGTTGTTTGATCCAAGGAGAGAGAGGCATACTTTTGAGGAAGAAAGGAAATAATTTGGAGAAGGAAAAGATTCTTCCTAAGGCACAACCAAAAGTAAGGGAATGTGGAATGCCACTGGCATTTGATCAGTCTGCCAGGAAAGGAAAAGAGGTAAGCAAGCTTATGGAATTCTTATGTACTTGCATTAATTTGATTAAGGATGAAAGAGCTATACAAGAGCTCCAATAATTGATGAGACAGTATGAGATAGGAAGGGTAGATCCTTTTCTGAATAAAGAAGTACATCAGGTATCTAGAAAGAGAAGGAAAAACAAGGAATTACACCTTAGTGCTCAGATTGGAGACTATGATGTGGACTATGTGGTCCTCGACTTGGGACTAGAAGTCAATGTGATGACGAAGTAGAATTGGGCACTGATGGTAAAACCTATACTGATTTACTCCCCTATCAGGCTTAGGATGGCCAATCAGTAGGCAGTGAGCCCCTTTGGAAGACTAGAGAATATCCCTATAGACATTGATGGGATAAGGAAATTTGTAGACTTTGAAGTAATTGAGATTGTTGATGATAGCTGTCCTTATCCTACGCCATTAGGAATTGATTGGGATTTTAACAATTCGACTGTTTTTGACCTAAAGAAGAGAAGAATGACCTTTGAGGGGAATGGCCTTAAAGTGATTGCACCTCTAGACCTGGATGAAGTTTGTAGATACAGAGAACCTATCAGGGAAGAAGACCACACATATGAACTGAAGAACATTTACAAGATGACAAAAAGACAACATGATTACATTAATCCTACAACAGATGGAAATATCAAATGGAAAAGTGAGAGCGCATTCTCATCAGATTCAGAAGAGGCATTAGAAAATTGGCACAACAGGATGTATGAAGTATCCACACAAAGATGTGCCAGGCTGACCAGAGAAGTTTGCTGGATCGACACAAAAGTAAGTAATCTTCCAACATTTGATGGTTTAAATCACTTAGAGACATTTCTAGATGAATTTGAGAAAATTGTACCAGCACAACAAAGGATGTTGGCACTAGATGAGGCATTGAAAGCCACACCAGCTAGATGGTGGGGAACACATAATAATAACATCGTGGAGTGGACACAGTGTCACACCTTATTGACAGTGTTCTTTTCAGAACAAGATGAAGGATGCGAAGTTTTCTACATAGGCTAGAGTTGTCCTAAGGACCATATGCGAAGTTGTGAGGAGGCCTGGGGAAACATTCCTAAGGAACAGTGGGTGCACAAGTTCATTAACACCTTGGATACTACACCAATAAACTGGTATATGCATGCAGAACTGCGCCTCATCACTACAGACTGGTATGAAATGACTCATAACTTTATAGTTACCTTTTTATTTGAAAGTCAATACCGTACAATAGATCAGGCTCTACAAATTGTAAGACAAAAGGTATTTAAGGAGGCACCTAACCTCCCTTTTGAGAAAGAAGGAGATGAATGGACTGCGCCTCTTTAGCAGTTACATGATTGCTACAATATTAATGCTGATGAGGATGATGACCCTAGAGATGTAAACATTGTAGAAACTGAAGGTCACAGAGACATAGAATGACCTGGGATTGAATTACCCTTTGTTGGAAAACTCGTTAAAATCAAGAAATTTAATATTGGAACATACCAAGCACCTAAAATAGCTAACGTGGGAGACTATTGGGATGATGCTACTATCAAGCAGAGACCCGACGGAATGAATCCCAAATATAAGCAGAAAGTTAGGATTGAATTGGATAGAATGATGGAAGCAGGAATCATAGAACCCGTTGAAGAATTTGAATGGATTATCCCTATGGTGGTCCAAGATAAGAAGACAGGAGAAATCAAGATTTGTGTAGATCTAAGGAAACTGAATGATGCATGCCTACATGACCCCTTCCCTACAAACTTTGCTGATGAATTTCTAGATAACGTAGGAGGACAGGAGGTCTACTCATTCATAGATGGATTTTCAGGTTATCATCAGATTAGAATTGCTAAGGAAGACCGACAAAAGACCACATTTACGACAGAATGTGGGTTTTTCCAGTATATTGTGATGCCTTTTGGCCTAAATAATGCACCAACCATATTTTCTAGGGTGGTAGTCGAAGCATTTAAGGACTTTCTGTAAAAGTTCCTGGAAGCCTATTTTGATGATTGGACTGTCTTTAGCTTACTGAAATACCATATTGAATGTTTCATATTGATGTTAGATAAATGCAGGCAATGTCAGATTGCCCTGAATTTAAAAAAATGTATTTTGTTTTCACCCTTTGGAGTGATACTAGGGAATATTGTGTGTAATCATGGATTGTTGGTAGATCCTTCCAAGATTTCCATCATTGTTGATCTACCTCCCCCTACTTCAGTTAGACAGCTGAGCACTGCACTAGGACACAATGGATACTATAGAAATTTCATTAAGGTTATGCATATATAAAAACACCTATGGAGAAACTATTAAAGAAATACAATAAGTTTCAATGGACAGAAGAGTGCCAACAAAGCTTCGACACACTAAAATAGAAAATGGTCACTGTGCCAATATTGGTTTTTCCAGATTGGAGTAAGGAGTTCAATGTTCATGTCGATGCTTCATCCATTAAATTTGGAGAATTTTTAGCGCAACCATCTTCAAGAGATATTGACCACCCTATAGCCTTTGCTAGCATGAAGCTTTCTACAGCTGAGAGGAACTACACTACAACTGAAAGAGAAGGCTTGGCAATGGTTTATGCACTACAAAAATTTAGACACTATTTGTTGGGAGGACATTTTAAGATGTTCACTGATCACT
>ML803648.1:22077-32855 GCA_009831015.1 Picea engelmannii
CATATGGCTACTGTTATTCCATGAATATGACTTTGAGATTGTGGTTAAGCCAGGGAGAATGAATAAAGGACCTGATCATTTATTCAGGTTGGAGCATGGAGAGGAACCTACTAGTCTGGAGGATACACTACTAGATGCAAAGTTGCTGGTCATCAGGAAAGTTGATGATCACTTCGCCGAGATAATTCAGTTCCTGTCCACAGGAATGGCACCTTGAGAGTACACAATTATTGAGAAGAAACAACTGGTAGTCCGCGCATCTGAATTTCAACTTATAGATGGACAATTGTATAAGATGGGAACTAATGAGATATTGAGGAGATGTGTTATGGAGGTAGAAAGACCACTGATTCTGGCAAAAGCAAATGAAGGCACCATGGGAGGAAACTACGCAAGGAAAACAACATCACATAAGGTTCTCAGAGATGGCCTCTGGTGGCCTAATTTACATAAGGATGCTAAGGAATACTATAGAGCTTGTGATGTATGTCAAAGAGTAGGAAATCCTTCTCGAAGAGATGAGATGACTTTGGCACCACAATTAACACTACAAGTATTTGAAAAATGGGCCATTGATTTCGTGGGACCTATTAACCCACCAGGAAGGTGCACAGGAGTGAGATACATTATTACTGCGACAAAGTATTTGACCAGATGGGCAGAATCAAGAGAAGTTAAGGATTGTAGTGCAACTACAACTGCACAATTCATTTTTGAGAATATCATAACTAGATTTGGATGCCCGAACATCCTCATGAGTGATCAAGGCACACACTTCATCAATAAAACTATTGAAGCCTTGACGCAGGAATTCAAAGTTCACCATTAGAAGAGCACCCCATACCACCCACAGGAGAATGGTATAGTCAAAGCTTTCAGTAATATCTTGGAGACAACACTGACTAAGATTTGTAGTGTTAACATAGATGATTGGGATTTAAGAATTCCAATAGCATCATGGGCCTACAAAACAACTTGCAAAAAGTTAACAACACAGAACCCATTTAAGTTGGTATATGTCTTGGAAGCAGTGGTACCTATGGAATATTTAGTTCCTATCTTAATAATTGCAGCATTTACAGGTATGGATGAAACAGGTGCTATTCAAGATAGGCTTGTGTAGTTGCTGGAACTGGAAGAAGATAGGTTTATTGCAAAATTTCATCAACAGGTACAGAAAGAAAGAGAAAAGGATTATCTTGACAGACACATAAGGAGAAAATCATTTAAGCAGGGATATTTGGTATTGTTATATGACAACAAGTTGAGGAAGCATCCAGGGAAGTTCAATACACATTGGCTAGGACCATTTGAAGTTTCCTATGTTACACAAGGAGGAGATGCGCAATTGAAGACCCTTAATGGAGTATGGAAAGAAGGTTTGGTAAATGGGAGCCGGTTGAAATTGTATTATGACAACCAGCTGCCTCGCAGATCTTAGTAAAAACAAAGGAAGAATGGTATAGGTACTAGGTGAAGTTGAAACTAGGTACTAGACACAGAAAAGACAGTTTGCACAAAGAAGAGAGGAAGAGAGCAGAAAGCATAGGTTGCTCCGCACAGTCTGCAATCAAAGTGATATCGAAGTTTTAGTCTTACAGTGACTCAGGAGGAGTCACATGTGAGTGTTGGGGGCTTGTTGGTCCTTGGTTATAGAAGAAAGTGAATATTAAGGAGGAAAGGTGAAGTGAAAACTGTGCAGAAGACACATAAACCGAGGAAGGGTCAAAGTGGGAAAAGAAGCAGAAAAGAAGGAGAAAAAGAAGGAAAAGCTAGCCATTAGAAGAGAAGATCGAGGAAGACAAAGCAGTAAGGAAGACACATTATGGAAAACTCATCAAGTAGAATAAGACATCAATGAGTTCTTGGAGCACCTCACAGGAAAGAAGGAAAGACAGGCTCGTGAAGCCCTGAAAATGCGGGTCAAGTTGACCTAGGGTTTTGGATATAGGGTTTTGACACCTAGACTTGTGCCATGTAATGTATAAATAGAGATATAGAAGTCCTGAGAGGGTTCGTTCTAGGTTGGGTTGTTGATACTATGGTTGTTTTTTTTAATTTATGATAATCAATTGTGGAGAAAAGTGTTGAGACTGTATTGTAAGATCTTCAGCTGGGTGCGAAGATCAACCCTGCAGCTGGGTGCGAAGGGAGGGACGAGAGAAGAGAGAGAGAGATATGCAAGCTAAGAGCGTAGATAGAACTGTATGTTTTCATATAATATATCAAGAAACACAGTTCTATGGATGTATCCCTAGGGAGAGGGTGAACCGCGTATATCTTGTTATGTGTGATTGATGCTGTGTTATTTTCCATATGTTATACTGTTATTGCATTGTTGTGATAGATTTGAGATATAACTCGCGAAGTAGGCTTAAGCGAGATAAAGAATAACTAGATTTCTGTGTGTTGTTTTACTGGATCAACTTTGCATGTCCTCTGGTTATAGACACCTGTGTCTTGCAACTCCCTATTACTACTTCAGGTGAGACTGCATCTACTTCACAGATGTTGCTGAAAGGGCCAATAGTTAATGTTTTTTGGTGAGATGTAAGAGTTGAACCCTGGGTCTACCCATGTGCCAAAAACGTCCTTCCACCACAACCTCATTCTCAACTACTACTGGTGCGTCTCCATGATGCTCTAGTGCCATCATCTCTGTTGGACGTGATGCGCCTATGTTTGCATGATGAAACACAATATTTTTATATCCCTCATTGTACAAATAAAAAAAAATATAAAATGCAAAAACAAAAATACGTAGCAAGGTTTATTTTCATACCCGACACATCCCATTGGATTCCCTCGGGGAGAACTAATTCTGCACTACCTCAGAAGTCCCATCTAGCATAAGGGAAGTCCTCAATAATGAATAAGTTCTTCCACCATGCGAAGAAGTCAGTTGTAAATCTGAATGATGAAGGCTCATTCCAAAATCTAGGGGATAGACTGGTCCACCTCTCCATACGAGGCTCAGTCACATGACTCGCTATCAATGCAACCTGTGGTTGTAACTGAGGAACTTGCTCTAAGAAGAACAAAAATAGAAAATATCGATACCCAAATTGCTTTTGTTTGCCCGTCCTGCGCTTCGATTTTTGTTCCTTGACATTTCGAAGGAATCCTACACTCCAGTTAAACAACCTGGGATCTAAACACTGTAAAGCATATGACATCTGTGATTTTGAGGTCAAATGAGAACTAGTACTACCTGCCAATTTGGTGATGGCGAATAGAATCGACCGAAGTGCCAAGTCCCTTACATATTTTATCACAATTCGACCACCTACCAATCACGATCCCGATATACAATGTTCAAAAACATACGCGTCAGTTGGTTGAGGAGTTTCCTAGTGTCTGGACAAGAGGATATGATCCCCTCTCCTCGATATCCCCATTAAAAAATAGACATCATCTAGCTCAATCTCGAGCGTGTGCAGTCCGATGCAAAATACATGTTCGACATCGTCCCATAAACCGATCAAGTACTCAAGTAATAGTACTTCCTTCCTCATGTTTTGGAGATTGAAATACTTGAGTAACCTACAATTTCACAAATCTTCCCTCACTTGAGGGATTTGAAGAGCAGAAATGTCATCAAAATCATGTTCGCACTCTTTCCACTCTATCATGGCTAAATAAATGGTGAAATCTGCAAATACAAACATTTAAACATCTTTAGTCTTTTTTTTATGGAAGAAAACTATTTCTATTTAGCCCAAAAGACAAAATATTTTTGAGTTATGCACCTAGTGCTGCCTCAAAACTTCCTATAGAACTCTAGCGCTCCTTAAGTATGTGCATTAGTGATCCAAAAAGATATTTTACACGATTATGGTTGATATATTAAGCATGTGTTGATTAACCAATTAGGAATCTTAATGGAAGAGGAAGATATATGAGGATATATCACAGCCATATAAACATGTACATAACTGAAATAAGCAATAAACAACAACAAACCATAACACCAATGTGATAATGAAGTTCGACAATCTCACCTATGTCTTCGAGCCTTGTCTCAGTGGGATTTGATTAGTTATGTTCCAAGCTTTACAAGTACATAATGATAGTTCCAAAAGGTTACAAAACTGATCTGTTCTTGTTCTACCAGATCTTAATAATCCAACAGAAGAAACGACACCCAAATTGGATGAATGAGGCTCCCATAAATGGCCCACAAAGGTGTGCTCCTCAATAGCTTCCCTACATAAAAATGGCCTTTGGCTAAAAAATCCGACAACATAAACTTGTTCTGAACCACCACTGATCTCCTCATGGCCTTGAGAAGGCCTAGTTTATATAGATCTAAAGTTGGTAACTATCTCCCAACTTCCTCCTATGATCTGGCCTAAAAAAGGGCCCAATATATCCCAAAAATGGGCAAAATCCCTTAAATCTACATATAAAATCATTTAAAAATCATATGCTAAAGTTAAAAACTACTTCTGCAAATAATTGGGGTGCAACCCCTTTACTCACTAGCTCCTTGTCATATTAGAGCATGCCATGTGGCCAAGCGCTTAGCTGGGCGCACTGGCCCCTTAACTCTAAGACCTAGGTCGTATGGGGATAACACATATGTCCTGAGTCTGCGCAAATGGGTTAAGCTCCCGATGTAAACTCTTGTTCTATCTCTTGGTTGGCGGGCTAGCCCGACCGACCGGGGCTAACTTCTATGTACCAACTCCAAATATAAATGCGCCAACAACAAAACTGATAGACTGGAGTTGGACGAAACCAGTTAGACAGAAGCTGGATGAAACTGTGGTTATATACATGCCATATTTTCAAAGGAGTGTTCGACCGGAGGGCATATGAATCAATCCTTGCGACTAGGGGCTAGTCTAGGCCCAACCCTTTTTGCCACAGAAATAAACCATAAGCAAATTCAAATAATTTGTTTGTGCCTATGTTTAACAAGCGCCACACGAGGCAAGCTAGCTAGCTCGACCTTCCCAAGGCATAGGCTGGAAAGAGGTCCCATGTTCGAACCTATGAAACTCCAATATTTTTGCAAATGAACAGTGAGCCAGTAACAAGGTGCCACATGGAAGCCCACATCTGGGCCACGTGGCACCACGCCATTTGCTGAAACCCTACCACGTGTCAACCATTGGATGGTCCACTTGTCTGTCGATTGTACCTGCCCTGTCAGCTGACCATACTCTACCACATTTCTTCCACATAAGAAGTACAGATGTGCCATGTGTCAATACTACAAGTGTGACATGTGTCACTCTCTGATTTGGCCTAAAAAAGGGTCCAATATCTCCTAAAAATGGGCAAAATCCCCCAAATCTGCATATAAAATCATTTAAAAATCATATGCTAAAGTTAAAAACCACTTCTACAAATGATTGTGGCACAACCCCCTTACTCGCTGGCCCTTGGTAGTATTAGAGCATGCCATGTGGCCAGGCGCTTAGCTGGGCGCGCTGGCCCCTTAACTCTCGGACCTGGGTCATATGGGGATAACACATGTGTCATGAGTCTATGTAAATGGGTTAATCTCCTGATGAATAAGCTCTCGGTCTAGCCCCTGGTCGGCAGGCTAGCCTGACCGACCGAGGTTAACCACTATGTACTAGCTCCAAATATAAATACACCAACAACAAAACCAGTAGACTGGAGTTGGGCGAAACCGGGTAGACTGGAGCTGTACAAAACTGTGGTTATATCCATGCCATATTTGCAAAGGAGTGTTCGACCGTAGGGCATATGAAGCAAGACTTGTGACCGGGGGCTGGGCTAGGCCCAACCCTTTTTGCCACCGAACTAAACCATAAGAAAATTCAAATAATTTGTTTGTGTCCATGTTTAACAAGCACCACATGAGGTGGGGTGGCTAGCCTGACCTTCCCAAGGAGTAGGATAGGAAGAGGTCCTATGTTCAAACCTTTGAAACTCCAATATTTGCAAATGAACAACGAGCCAGTAACAAGGTGCCATGTGGCAGCCCACAGCTAGACCACGTGGTGCCACAACATTTGCTAAAACTCTACCATGTGTCAACCACTGGATGGTCCACCTATCTTTTGAGTGTACCTGCTCTGTCAGCTGATCATACTCTGTCATGTGTCTTCCATGTAGGAAGTATGGATGTGCCACATGTCACCACCGCAAGGGTGACACATGTCACTCTATGATTGGCCCATCTGTACCTTCCACATCATCCATTCGTACCACAGTCACCTTACCACGTGTCACCTACAAAAGCTACCATGTCAGTTGTATAGACTATGCCACTGTGCTGCCACGTTAGCTACATGGCCGCACAACCTGTACAGTCAGCTTCCACATGGCACTGTACGGATTGTATAGTCAACATTTTTTTGCATGTTTGGAAAATTGAACAGAATGTGATATCAGGAGCATACAATGTCCGTTTGAGCCCGTTCAAGTTGCCTTGGGTTCATATTGACAAGTACTACGCACATGTAAGTTTTGAAGCCATTCTAAGAACATTTATTTTTAGGCATTTTTGAGCCCCATCAAGCTTCTGGATCCAAATTTGGATCAAATAGGGTGCAAAATATCGATTGGCACTCCTCTCAATGCTTTGAGGGAGTGTCGATTAGTTTCGGCACCTAGGGCTTCCTACGGAGTCCTTAACACTCAAAACATAAGCTAAAACACAAAAAAAAAACATAAAAAATGATGAGAAGGGAAAGATGAACAACCTAGTTTGAACACAATTGGAAATGATCAATCACAACTCCCATACTCGTAGCTCAAAAAACTCCTCCCAAAGGTGGAAAATTCCAAATGTGGAGGAGTTTGATAAAAATCAAATGGTAAATGAATTTTTTGACCTATTTCACTATTTGATAGGTTTATTTTTGCTATTTCTCCTTAATATAAAATCATTTTTGGGGTTTTAATCTTTTTTTGAGAAGTTACTAATGCTTTGGGCCCATAACTATCTGTATTTATAGGATTTCACGCAACATATTTTCAAGCAACCTTGTGACACTGATGAGCATAATATTTGTTCTTTCTTGCACTCGAAAAAACATGAGAATGTAACCAAGTAGAATTTTATCACTTTTTCGGACTCGTAAAGGTTACATGAAAAAGGAAACCCCTGGAGCCATCTTTAATCTCTTTTCAGACTCTCCAAATATGAAAAGATCACCATGTGATATTGCTTCCTTTCACGCTCATTAAAAGGTCTCGAAATGGCATCTCCCAAGTTTTCCTTCTCCATGTAAGTTTTAAACCTGTGAAGTAAAGCAATGCATACAGATTCTTAAGCAAAACTGAATTTAATCAATGGCTCATTCACATAGTACACATAGATTTATACCGGAAACCCTCAACCGGGAAAACCTTTCTTATATTCTTTATATTGAATTTCACCATTCACTATACAATATATACAATGTTTTTAGGTATTCCGTAGATACCAAAACCCTAATCCCTAAAACTGGGATTATTTTTAGTAAACCGCTAAAAATAGCAAAAACCGCCCAAAATTTTTTTTTGGGGCGCTGCCTCGAACCCCGTTGGCCCCAAGCTACACCTGGTGCTGAATGCTGCACATAACCAAGGGGGGAATACCTACCCCCCCTTGGGACCCTCCTAGGAAAGCGCCTGACACACACGACACAAACAAAGCACTACTACAAGGGATCATCAGATGCAGTTGTCATATCTTACACGCCCACACACACACATGCAAAGAATATAACACATACCCAACACTCCAGACTCCCTAAAATCACACATTGAAGGGCCCATACGAGACCGAACACTTACTTCTTCCAGTTCATTAAACAAAGGAAGAGGGAATTACTGAAGGTGAATTATATCGAGCATTTGTTATCCTCCTCGAGCTCATTGAAATAAAAAGAGGTACTCATCTATCTGGATGGGGGAAAAATTGAAGGAAGTAGGTCAAGTTGTCTTTAAGAATTGTTACAAATAACTCTTGCAGTCACCCTTGAACATGACACCCTTTTTTACCTTCATTTTTAACACTTGGATAATCCACTAAACCTCTGCACTGAACCAATCCTATGATTCTTTCCATTCCTTTGGGTCATCCAATGAATGTCACAACGTTCACTGCATTAGGTTTTGTTCCACATTATGTTTATGCTACCAAATCTCATGTCATGCCTCAGTGTTCAAGGGAAGTATCCACATTGAGAGTCAACCATCACAAATTTCAAGTTTCAATACTCGTGTCAGTCCATACTCATTCGATTGAACATATTACATCTATTTACTATGTCAGTTTCATGTCGATGATGGGGGATACGTCAAGGTCCTCCTTCGACGAGTATTTTCCTGTTGACTTCAACACATCATCGAAGAATAAGACTTAGAAACCCGTTAGTACCTTGGGACCTGCATGCCTCAATGGAAGGCCTCCTTGCCTCTGATAATATGTTTACATCATTGACCCTTGATTGGATGATTCCATGAGTGTTTGACATCATCTCATTTATTCACATTCGTTGGATTGTAATAGGGTACCTTAGGTGTCATTGACATCATTGGTGATTTCCCTCGCACTTTTTAATGGTTTACCTCAATGACCGGTAATCAAGTGGTTTCTACCATGTTTGACATCAAAACATCTATTCACATGGCTAGATTTGTACCACATCGATATTGGGACGAATACCCTGGGTTGAGAATTTACTCTATTATCTGCTTTTCCCAGTCTGCGAAGGAGATCATTTGAGCATGCTGATATATAGATTGTCACATAGATCCACATTATATTGGTCCGTGGCTATGTTTTATCATCTCGTAGCTCCACTGTGTATTTCTTGTGGCTACAATCATTTCATGTCATGGAGGTATAGATCCACATTGTATCTTTTGTGTCTATAACCTTAATCAATATCGTCATGGATCCGTAGTGTATTTATTGGTGGAAATACCTTAAGTTCTTTGTTACCCAAGAATAGGTATGCCTGCCTTGGGTTTGAAACAAATTATAACATTTGTTTGATGGTTGTTTGAAGATTCTACTAGGTTCTCTGACTCCATGCCCTTGATTTGAAAAATCTACAAAGCGTTTTTGTCACCAGCTTTCATCTTCTGAATTCACACTTTGGGGGACAATCTGTTACATGTAAAAATTCCTCACTTTGATAATGTCACATTCTCATTGTCGCAAGTGTCTCAATTTTTTCACAAGTGTCGTAAATGTCGCATCTTCGTTCTGCATATGTCACATTTCGAATGACACCATGGGGACACTTGATACATCCTCTAGAACATGTTGGAAGGAAAAACCACATCATTTGACAAACTAAACAAAATGTTTTTCCTTGAGAATTGGTCATCTTAACGAACTTTTGGAAGATCAACACTCCCCTGCTCATATGAAGGGAGCGTTGGTGCTCTCTATCCATCTAGCAGGGAGCGTTGCAGCGCTCTGTTTCCCATTCTTAGGGAGCGCTGATTGGTTGAGATAATCATGGGAAGAAATCCCCCTTTTCTCTAAGGACATATAGAGATGATTCGAGTTGGTTTGGATCAAATCCAAGCTTTAGGATGCATCTAAGGGAGATGCCACAACTGATGGAGTCATATCTTCAACTTATCCCAAATATAATTAAGGTGGTTGAGCCTCTCAAATATTATAAAAGGAGGAATTCTCATGGTGAAGAGGAGGAGAATAATTAAAAAAAGTATTTTCATTATGATCATGGATATTTTGAGCAGGGGGTTGGACAAGGAGGAATTGGAGAGGTTTTTGCAGCTGCATCTACAGATTGTAAGTACCTTTTAATGTTCTCATTACTATATGCTTGGCCTATTTCCTTCAAGTTTGTGTATTATTGCATATACTAGTCTATTATGGATAAATTTAGTTTAAGCTAATCTTGATAGAGTAGGAAGTTAATGTTTTCTTCTCTGTCCATTGGTTTGCAGATATCACTAAGGAGCTTGGAGATCAAGTTCAACTTGTATTAAGTGAGGACAAACTTCAGGAAAAGGTACATCATACTTTTTCCTCTTTTTCCTTTGACTAATTTAACTACATTTAAAGGGATGTTAGTGTCCATTTGCATATTTCTGTCTTGGTAGTAGGGGTCTAGAATCCAAGAGGATATTCACTTGTTCGTAGGGGAATTTTATTATAACACATCCCCTTAATATTCTTCCTAGAATCCATGTCTTCCTTCTTCAATTTGTCAGCTTAAATTCTCGCTTCCTTGAGCTGCCTCTTGAGCCTCTTAAAGGTGGATTTGATTTCATGCTAAGGAGTAGTGATATCAACAATTTCAATAGGCTGCTCATACGATTTAGATTTTCCTTTCTGATGGGTTGAGGTCTCTGCTATATCATCCTTCACACGAACATGTTGTTTGGCCGTTGCCCTAGTAAAAGGCCTCCTAGGTTTAACCTTGTCTGCATCAAGGGGTGGGGAAAAAAATAATTTTTTCCATTTTAAGCCTCTTGGTTTGCTTGAGGGAATATCCATAGGGATAGGATCTTCCATGGATGCAACTTCTCTATCTAGAGGTTGTGAAGGACCTTCTGATCCTGCTTCATTTGTGGCTCTGTCAGCTTTATCAGTCATAGTACCCCTTTTCTTCTTGCTAACCTCTAAATACATAGTCCTCTCAATATGAGTAAGACTTTGTATCTTGGACTGTTGAGTGGGGGAACATATAATGAAAACTGTGATGAAGTGAGAAAGGTTTCCCAATCAATGTGTTTATTTCTCAACTTGTACATTACTAACATCTTAATAAGGCCAAAATGAAAGACACTTGTGTCTACTTGCTTTGACTTGGCTTGAACTTTGT